>JAOVVI020003830.1:0-18484 GCA_028571085.2 Nepenthes alata | reverse complement strand
ACTCCACGACAGCTTCGATTCCACCCCCCCCCCCGCCCAAAAAAAAAGAGAAGACTTTAATTTAAAAAATAAGTTTACAATAATTTAAACTAATGTTTTTCATACTTTATAACTAATTTTAAAATTATGCATATAAAGATAAAAAAATTACAACTTTTCGCTAAGTAGTTTTTTTTTTGTAAGTTTTGTATAAACTAAAGTATTAATATGATATTATTTTTTTTATATTAAAGTATGGTATACTATGTTTTGGGCCCCATACACCAAGTTTTATAACAAATATCATAAATCAATAAATTGAGTCGATGGTTGAGTCTATGAGAAGATATAATGATAATCTATAAGTAAGCATGGATGTGGGGGTCAAGGGGGAGCACAACGGATTAAATAAAAACTATAAATAAGCTTTCCCCGTCTTACCACACCACACAACTCTCTCCGCTTCATCTAATATCTACTTTTTATATTTTTATATTATAGTAAGTGATATTAGTTTGATATTTACTAATATATTTATATTATTTTTATTAATTTTTATCTATAATTTATAAATTAATATTAGTATTTTATAAGTTAATTATTAACTATGACACATAATTTCCTTAGTTTATATAAAAAATTAGATTCTAACACTCTCAAACTGACTATATTATATGCATATAATAATAGTGATTTTAAAATATTAGAATTATAACCTACCCTAAATACTATAATTACTTCTTTTTTAATTGTGGTTGACTTTAGAAAATATTCTAGTAGGCATGCTAATTTTTTAAAAATTAAATTAGTTAACAAATACAATTTGACCATTTATATAAAAAATATATATATATGTTATACTTATTAAATTTGATGCGTCCCTAGATTCAAATTTCGAACAGATTCGGGCTGATCTGCTTGTCCTGGTTCCGACTCCGTTCGTTGAGTTAGGATCCTACACACCACTAAAACGAAATGGAGGTGAGTGTGTCGGCAAAAATTTATTCCACCGAAAATACTCCGACGCTCAAGTCAGTAAACAACTTTCGAAATATGAAAAGGTTAATGAAACTGAGAATTGAAAGAGAGAGCGAGAGGGAGAGTGTGTGAATCTCCAGATGAAAGAGAGGCAAAGCCGTCGTCTAGAATCTGGATGGTGGGGAGACAGTAAACGGCTGTCAGAAGCACGTTGTATGCCTTGAATTTTTTGGGTATCAGCAGAGAGTAGAGAATTGTCAGTCTCTGTCGTCTCTATGGGCGTTGTCTGAGTAAAGGCTCGCGTGAGTAAAAGTTTGCGTGCATCAAAGTTTGCGTGCCTTGAATGAGAATTATAGGGCTTATTTATGGTTGACAAGGTAATCTTCATCTTTTGAAAAAAGTGATCCCTTGCGTGATTCCTGGCTGACTTACCTTCCAAAGCTGGTGCCAGTTGTCAAATAGACCGAGATAGTTTCCTTCCATGGCGGTCAGCGGCCTTCCAAATTGCCCACCTTCTTTCTGTATATTTTACCGTTGGAGTCCCCAGTTGGCAGGAGATTGAGAAAATCTGGCGCCTTCCTTATGAGAAGGGCGTCGATTTTGTCAATGCTCATTTCGGAAGCTAGCTGGGATCGTGAATGATGTTGGGAGAGCCGTTATTGGCCGTCTGATGGATCGCGAGCTCAACTGGGCCAGATCTATAATTGTAGAAAAAGTCACTGTTGGGCCCATTGCTACAGTACACAGACGGTCAATGTTAGAGTTGACCATCTGTGTGTGAGTTGGCTGCCTGGACGGTCAACTCCAGCGTTGACCGTTCTGGGCCTTTCAGCATTTGGGCCTGTTCTCCAACTAGGCCGTTAACGAGTTGGCCATCCGTTTTGGGCCTTCGTTGACTTTAGGCCAGCCCATTTTGGGTATACCCATCACTAGCCCCCATGCCGGTGGCCAGAATTCTGGCCTCCGGTATCTTCATGATGGGATGCCCCTTATTGCCCTTCGACGTTTGAGGATCCCGTAGAACTCTATGAAAGGAGTAGATGAGAGTTTGATCGGAGCTGCTGACCGTCTGTAGCCAAATTTTGGAGAAGGGTATTGACCAAAACTGTTGACCGTCTTGGTCAGTTCTGGAGAAGAATGTTGACCAGAACTGTTGACCGTCTTGGTCAGTTTCGGAGAAGAATGTTGACTAGAACTGTTGACCGTTTTGGTCAGTTTCGGAGAAGCTTTCTGCCAGACCTGATGGACGCGTAGCCACCAGCAGGTTTGTAGGCCAAAAAGTAGACACATGTCTTCTTTTGGTTGGGATGGTATCCTGGTCATTAAGGCGTCAGAGATCTGCTTTTTGAAGAGCCAAGTAGGGAGGCAACACGTGACAGGACTGACGGAGTCTTTTATGAGGGGTTTTGAAGCGTTCTTGCCGTTCAAGTTTTCCCTCCACGCTTCGAAAACCTTCCACGCCTCCTTACCTTCATCTTCTTTGTTCCCAACTTCTCAGAAACCTTAGTTCTTCGAGTAAACCATGGCATCCGTCGCTGACATTGCCTCTGTTCTTAGAGATAGTGACATTCGAGCATTGTGCGTAGAGTTTAATATTCTAAAGGAAATCTCTTGGAGGGCCGCGGGAAAGGATGACAAGGCCTTTGCTCCACCGGCCGGACATATTTCAGTGTATGAGACCCACCTGAGGAGCGTCCTCCGTCTTCCATTGTCAGACGACTTGCTGCCCGTACTACGAGCCCTACAAGTCCCAGTGGCTCAACTCCACGCCAATGCTGTCCGGTATCTCTGTACCTTAGCTATTTTTCTTCAAACATATTCTAAGAGGCTAAGGATGTCGATGTTAAAGGTTTTGTTTAAGATAAATCAGGGAGGATAGTGGATATCACTCATCCCCCGTGCTGGCCTAAAAATAAACACGGCCATATACGATTCACTAAAAAACTAGAAAAAATGTTTTTTTGTAAGTGTGAGGACGTCCTGTCCCCTTGCGAAGGATTGGGACCTGGTGCTGGATGTGTATACGGGGACGCCGTCTGTGGCAGAGACGGCGGCCTTTGAGTGGTTAACCGAACTGATAAAGGAGAACCTTGATGACTTTAGGCGGGATTTCCTAGTCTCTCAGGCGAAGACCAGGAATGTGAACTGGGGACCGCCTTCCCCAGTTCAGAAACCTGCTCCACCAGTGAGAATGATGAGGGCGGAGGACTCCAAGGGCATGCTCATCCGTATGCGGCATACTGACAAAGGGTTTATCTGCCCACTGCCTGAGAAGGTGCTGGAGATGCCTTCGTCGTCGTCGTCTCGCCTTGATTATGTTGTTGCCGGGATCTGCAGCGGTCCTGGTAGTACTGCGGGCCTGGAGGAGATCCATGAGAGCTTGTCGGCAGAGTTAGGAGGAGGAGTCATCCTGACACAACCTGCGCCGCAAGTGGTCCCTGGTGCTGTATTGATGGAGTCTTTTGTGGTGCCAACTTGTGATTCAGCGGTGGACGTGTGGGAGCCGTCCGTTAGCGCCCCAGTTGCACGAACTTTTGCTGTGCAGCCAATGGTGGAGCTTGATCATCCAACAGCTGCTTCAGAGGCTGCCGTTGAGGAGTCTGCAGCAGCCATGGGTGAGACTGGTGAGCTCTTGGAGCGCATTCTGGATGAGGCAGCCACGAGCTCGGCTCGAGAGGATGCGCCTGGTCCACCGCCGCCTAGGCCAGGTTTGGGGGCCAGGCCCGAGAGGCCTACGAGGAGATTTTGGAAGGTATGTTTCTTGGCAATTGATCCTCGTACTTTCTCCTTTCTAGATTTCTAACTTGTCCTTTGTTTGTCTTTTGTGCAGCCGCGGAAGCTAGCCTTTGCCATCATTAAGGTGGTGGAGCAGCATGACTAGGCGCTCGCTGTTAGGGAGGCGGAGATCGCCTAGCTGGACGCCAGGCTGGCTGCTTCAGAAGGAGAGCACCGCGAGGAGACTGCCACCCTCGAGGCTGTTCTGGCGGGAATGAAAACGGAGATCGCCAACTTGAGAGCTGAGAATGCTCGTTTGAAAGAGGAGGATGACCGAGGCAAAGCAAGCAAGAAATGGCTTGCCGAGCGAGTATCCACCTTGGAGAACGAGTTGAGTCTCCCGATCCGTCCCCATGCGGTCAAGGGCATGATGCACGCATGGATGTTGGAGGGGGTCAATGTTTGTCAACGTGTTGCACGGTTGATCGACCCCGACTTTCCCATTGAGTACCTCCACTTAGGGAACCATGGAGTGCAGTGCAAGGACGACCTTGTGGGGGAACCCCAGGACAGCCAGAGGCGGCGGCCGCCTTCATAGCCTTTTGTATCTTTTTATTTTCGTACCTATGTAATTTGTAACACAGTTAAAGCAATAAAAATAGAGGTTCTTTCCACCTTTGTGTCCATTGATCTTTACTGCCTTTGTGTTTGCGAGTTTTGTTGCATTGGGTGGCCAATTTGGTTGGCCGGCAACCGTTGTTGGGTTGCCTAAGAAGCGAAGCCCTTAGGCTTGGCAGGTGGTTGCGTTAACCAGCCTTACGGCGCTGCCTAAGTGATGAGTTGGGCAGCCAGCGTTGGAGAAGAATGCTTCTCACTGCTGACGGATCACGCTATCTCCTCGCAGAGGAGGTCGTTGCGTGGGGCAGCCAACCTGGTTGGCTGGCCGCCGCTGTTTGGGCTACCTAAGGAGTGAAATCCTTAAGCTGGGCAGGTGGCTGTGTTAACCAGCCTAGTGGCACCGTACAAGTGATGACTTGAGCGGCCAACGTTAGAGAAGAATGCTTCTTCCTTCGGTCATCGCTGACTGATCACGATATCCCCTCGTAGAGGAGGTCGTTGCATGTGCTGCGTATGCCCCCTAAGATTTTGACCGCTATCGGTCCACTTGGATGATCAAGGTTTAATACGATCGCTAACGAGCCGCTCCGATGACCGAGGTTTAGACTGCTTATGGGCCACCTGGATGACCGAGGTTTAGATCGCTTATGAGCCACCTGAATGACCAAAGTTTAGACCGCTTACGTGCCACCTAAATGACCAAGGTTTACACCGCTGATGGCCCACCTGGATAACCAGGGTTTAAATACGACCGCTAACGGGCCGCTCGGATCACCGAGGTTCAAATTCGACTGCTTATGGGCTGCCTGGATGACCAGGGTTTAACGAGATGGTGAAGACCCTCCCGACTTAGGGGCAGTCTAGGTCGGATAACCTGTAAGGAAAACAATGCACTTGCACATAGAAAGGATGCTAAGTAAACACTTATTTTTTGTGAATTTTAAACGAGCAAGCAAGTGCACACAACAATGCATATACATACATGTGTCCGCTATTGGAAGTAGCGCATGAGGTGGGTTACGTTCCACGTTCGTGGAACGAGCTTCCCATCCTGGCTCAAGAGTTTGTATGCTCCATTTTGCAGGACGGCGGAGATGAGGAAAGGCCCTTCCCAATTAGGGGAGAACTTATTGTGGCTGGCCAGCTTGCCCGTGGCTTCGATGCCTCGTAAAACCAGGTCTCCTACATCGAATTGTCGTGCCTTAACTTTTTTATTGTAGTATCGGGCAACTCGATGTTGGTAGGCCGCTGTCCGTATTCTGGCAGCGTCACGGGCTTCCTCTAACAAGTCTAAGTGCTCCCTGGTTTTTTGGGAGTTAGCCAGTATGTCGAAGGACTCCACTCTAAGACTTGGAAGCCAAATTTTGACCGAAATTACCGTCTTAGTCCCGTAACAGAGACTGAAGGGTGTCTCGCGTGTTGGTTCCTTTGGGAATGCTCGATAAGACCAGAGAAAGGAACGGAGCTCGTCAGCCCAGGAGCCCCCTGCATCCTCTAGCTTAGTCTGTAACCCGTGGAGTAGCATACGGTTTGTGACCTCCACCTGTCCGTTGGCATGGGGGTATGCTACCAAAGTATGGACCAGCTTGATGCCAATGCTGGTGCAATACTTAGTGAAGCGTTTCCCCAAGAATTAGGTCCCGTTGTCAGTCACAACGACCTCGGGGACACCGAATCTGTAAATGATGCTCTGGCGTAGGAACTCCAGGGTGTTATGCTCTGTGATCTTTGTCAGTGGGACGGCTTCGACCCACTTGGTGAAGTAGTCGATGCCCACGATGATGAATTCACTTTGCCTTGTGTCAATGGGAAACGGGCCGAGAAGATTGAGCCCGCATTGTCGAAGGGCGAAGGGGCCTGCAGGGTTTTTAGATCGCGGATGGCTGGCGGTGAAGGTTGCTGTGAAGTTGGCAGCTTTCACATCTCTTCACAAATTTCAGCGTGTCTTTTTTCATCAAAGGCCAAAATAGCCTTGGCGCATGACATTGAAGGCCAAATTTTTTCACCAATGTGCGATCCGCAGATCCCGATGTGAATTTCGCCTAAGGCGTAGTCAGTCTCTTCAGGAGTTAGGCAGCGGAGGTATGGGGTCAAGTAGCCACGGCGATATAGCCGCCCGTCGCCATAGTATACCAGCCGGCTGTCTTTCTGACCCGTTTGGCTTTCTCCACATCCTCTGGCAGTGATCCGTCCGTCAGATAGCTAAGGAAAGGCGTCATCTAGTTTTCCACTTCGAAAATCTGCATTGTCTCTCGCTTCTCAATGCTGGGAGCGTTCAGGATCTTCTGCATGTCTCTCGAATACTGTTCTGGGTTTCCAGTAGCAGCGGCTTTGGCCAGCCGGTCCGCCTTCCAGTTTTCAGATCGGGGGACGTGAACCAGGGCCAGTTTGTTGAAGCCCTGGATGGCCTCCCTTACCTTTGCCAAGTACTTGGCTAAGAGAGGGTTGTTTGCTTCGAAACCTCCGTTAACCTAGTTAACGATTAGCTCGGAGTCGTTATACACTGCCAGTCTCTTGGCAGAGCACTCCTTGGCTAATCGAAGGCCGACTAGTAGGGCGTCATACTTGGCGACGTTGTTGGTTGCCCGGAAGTTGGGCCTGAGTGAGTATTTCATCTCAAATCCGTCGGAAGTTGTAAGGACCACTCTTGCACCACTGCCCGTGTCCATAGACGATCCGTCCATGTGGAGTATCCATTCTGGGACTCCGTCAAGTGGTTCCTCACTTTCCTCGGGCTGTTCTTCGAGAACTGGGGTTGTGGTCTTGACAATGAAGTCAGCCAGTGCCATTACATTTACAGCAAGCCTGGGCAAGAATTCGATGTCAAACTCGCCCAACTTGATAGCCTATTTCACTAACCGTCCAGAAATGTCAGGTTTTTGGAGTATGTTTTTCAACGGTTGGTCTGTGAGGACCACTATCCGGTGGATCTGAAAGTAGGGCCTTAGCTTTCGTGCGGAGAATATTAGTGCCAAGGTCAATTTTTTTGCACGCGAGTATCAGGTCTTTGGGTCGGTCAACGTTTTACTTACGTAGTAGACCGACCGTTGGATGTCTGAGTCCTGGCGCACAAGGACAGAATTGAGCGACGCCTCTGACACTACCAAGTAAAGATATAATTCCTCTCCGCCCTTGGGTGACACCAATAATTGTGGGTTGGCCAGATACTGTTTTAGTTCATCGAAAGTAGTTTGGCAGTCCACTGTCCATCAAAACCCGTGGGATTTTTTTCCTCTAAGGGTCTTGAAGAAGGGCTGGTACTTGTCACCGGACTTTGTAAGGAAGCGGAACAGTACTAACAGCCATCCAGTTAGTCGCTGGATGTCCTTTACATTTTGCGGCGGTGCCATGTCGGCGAGCACCTTGATCTTCTCTGAATTTACCTCGATCCCCCGCTGGGAGACGATGAAACCCAAGAATTTACCGGAGGCCACTCTGAAGACACACTTAGCTGGATTCAACTTCATGTGATGCTTACGAAGCACCTCGAACGACTTTTCTAGGTCGCGTATGTGGTCACCGGTGACCTTGCTCTTAACGAGCAAGTCGTCGACATAGACCTCCATGTTGTGACCAATTTGTTTCTCAAATATTCTGTTGACCAACCGTCGATAGGTCGCTCCAGCGTTTTTAAGTCCAAAAGGCATTACGTTGTAGCAGTAGGTGTCCTTATCGGTCAAAAATGATGTGTGATCCTCATCCTCTGGGCTCATCCGGATCCGGTTGTAACCCGAATAGGCGTCCATGAAGCTAAGTAGCTCATGTTCGGCCGTTGAGTCAACCACTAGGTCGATCCTGGGCAAGGAAAAGCTGTCCTTTGGGCAGGCCTTGTTAACGCCAGTAAAATTGACACACATCCGCCATTTCCCATTGCTATTCTTTACTAAAATGACATTAGAGAGCCAATCCGGGTATTGGATTTCTCTAATGAAGCCTGCGTCCAATAGCTTCTTCACCTCCTCTCGGATGGCGATCAGCTTTTCAACGGAGTGGTTCCTCCACTTTTCTCTGATGGGTTTTCGGCCGGAGTCAAGACCCAACTTATGAACCATTATTTTTGCTGGGATTCTAGGCATGTCTGCTAGAGTCTATGCAAAAAGGTCGGTGTTCCTTTGCAGGAATGCAATCAATTCGCCACGTAGTGGTCCGGTGAGTGAGCTACCGATCTGTACACACTTCTCCGGGACCTTTGGGTCCAGTGGTATTAGATCAGTGGCTTCACCGGACTGCGCTTGCTGAAGGGTGGTCTCGTCTCGATGGTCGAGTTCCTCAGTTATTCTAGTGCTGCAACTAGGGGCAACTTGTGACATATAATAGGTTTGTCCGATAACTTGGTCGCCCAGCACCTCTCTGACACCGTAGGGTGTTGGAAACTTCATTTTGAGGTATCAAATTGAGGTGACCGCCCCAAATGCTGTTAAGCAAGGCCTGCCTAGTATGGCGTTATACACTGAGGGTAGGTCGACCACCAGGAAGGTGAGAGTTCGACTTGCTATTTTCAGATACGTGCCCAATGTGACCTCCAACTGGATGGTTCCTTGAACGGGTACATGCTCATTGTCGAGGCCGTATAATGGGCCTTCGGCAGTTTTTAATTTATTCTTTTTTAAGCCTAATTTAAAAAACGTATCCAAATCTCTAGAACTTCTATTATCGATGAACACCCGCTTCAGCTGGTAGTCGATGCTACCATCCGAAACGAGTGTAGTTACAACGAGGGGATCAGCATGGGGGGATACAACATGAGCTAAGTCATTGTCACTGAAGCTGATGGTGTTGTCTGCCGTGCGCAGCTTCTTCCTCCCAGTCTGCTATTCCTCGCTGCCGGATGGGTTTTTGGCAGGTCGGGTGGTAACCATGTTAACCACCCCTGCTGTAACCCGATTTCGGGGTGGAGTCTGTTCCTGCCCCTCTCCGTCAGCAGCTCTAGAGCTCTGTTTGGAGCTCCTGACGTACTTGGTGAGGTACCCTCTGCGTATCAGCTCCTCGATCTCTCTCTGCAGAGTCTTGCAGTCCTCGATCGCATGCCCCGCAGAGCGGTGGAAGTCACAGTACTTAGACTGATTTTCAGAATCCTTTTTTAGTGGTTTTGGCCACTTCAAGAACTTCTCCCCGTGTATCTGCAAAAGGACGTTAGAGCGGGTGTCCGTCAAAGGCGTGAAGCCAGTGGACCCATAGTCTCTGCGCTCCGATGGCCCAGAGTTGTGCTACTTCCGGCAGGAGTGATCACTGCCGCCGTATTTTCTTTTTCCCTCTGCAGGGAATGATTGAGGCTGATCCGCCCGCTCTGGGCATTTTGCTTCGTTGGCCTCTTCCGCAGTAGCGTATGCCCGTGTGATGGACTCCGCTTCTTGGAAGATTTGGGGATTCTTGTAGGTTAGATGCTTAAAGAAATCCCCATAGGTCAGCGCGGGGATGAAACTACACAGCTTCATCTCCTCTGTGATCCGGGGAATCCGTCTGGCCTCCGCCACAAAATGATCCAGAAATCGTCGTGGGTTCTCTCTCGATTTTTGCTTGATGTGGGAGAGATGCCACGACTACTTCTCTTCCCGTCAGCTCGAGGCGTACTGAGCCAGGAAGAGATCCGTGAGATCACGGAAGCTGTTGACAGTATCTGAAGGGAGGTGATGGAACCAGATTCGGGCATCTCTCTTCAGTGTGAGCGGAAAGCAGCGGCACATTGCTGAGTCTTCCAGCACTTGTAGACTCAGATCGGTGCGGAAATGATCGAGGTGGTCAACCAGATCACTGCTCCTATTGTATGAGTCAAGGGATGGCATCTTGAACTTTATGGGGAGCAAATGGCTCAGGATCTCCGCTGTGAAAGGAGATCGGTCCAAATCGATGGTGTGCTCCTTGTCTTGGAACACACGGTTCTAGATTTTATCCATTCGTGGATCTGCGCGAGTGGCGTTTGCTGATATTTCAAAATTAAGGTAAGTGCTCAACTCCGTCTTGTCTCTGGAGGGTCCAGCAGCCGGCTGGTTGCTGCCTTCAGTAGATCTGGCAGTCCTGGAGGCTCGCTCCTGGACTGCGTTGTCGTCTTCATCCTTAGAGTATCGGAGATTTCTTCTCTCTGGACTTTCTCCTGGAGTCGTGCTCCCGAAGTGTTCTTCAGGCCTGTTCTCGCCAGGAACGCGGGAGGATGCTGGAATCAGATTATTTTCAAATCTCTCGGGCCTTTTCGCTGGCTTCTTTTTCCTCGGGCCACCCTTCTTGGTGGCCGGTGCAGGGACGGCTGCCGGAAGGGCCGCCTACTGTCGTTGCTCGTTTTGAGAGCAAAGTATCTGAAGTAGACGCATGTTGACTTGCATCTGCTCCATCAGCTATTGAAAGTACGGTGCTGGAACTCCACCTGTAGTCCCGTTGACCGCGGCACCAGCAGCGTGATCCTAGTCGGGGTAAGTAACGTCTCTAGCGGGATTGCTCGCTTGGGCTCTCGTGTTCACCATTGCAGAGTTAGAAGGTGAAAGAGAGCGTTGTGCAGATTTGTGGTTGGCTTTTATAAGCGCTTCCCGCAGACGGCGCCAATGATGCGTCCCTGGATCCGAACTTCAAATAGATTCGGGTTGATCCGCTTATCCTGGTTCCGGCTCCGTTCGCTGAGTTAGGATCCTACACACGACTAAAACAAACTGGAGGTCATTGTGTCGGTGAAAAGTTGTCCCACCGAAAATACTCTGACGCTCAAGTCAATAAACAGCCTTCATAATATGAGAAGGTTACTGAAACTGAGAATTGAAAGAAAGAGCAAGATGGAGAGTGTGTGGATCTCCAGATAAAAGAGAGGAAAAGCCGTCGTCTTGAATCTGGATGGTGGGGAGACAGTAAACGGCTGTCAGAAGCACGTTGTATGCATTGAATTTTTTGGGTATCAGCAGAGAGTAGAGAATTGCCAGTCTCTGTCATCTCTATGGGTGTTGTCTGAGTAAAGGCTCGCGTGAGTAAAAGTTTGCGTGCGTCAAAGTTTGCGTGCCTTGAATGAGAATTCTAGGGCTTTTTTACGGTTGATAAGGTGATCTCTCTCCTTTGGAAAGAGTGATCCCTTGCGTGATTCCTGGCTGGCCTACCTTTCAGAGCTGGTTCCAGTTGCCAAATGGACCGAGATAGTTTCCTTCCTTGGCGGTCAGCGGCCTTCCAAATTGCCCACCTTCCTTTTGTGTATTTTACCGTTGAGTCCCCAGTTGGCAGGAGATTCGGAAAATCTAGCACTTTCCTTATGAGAAGGGTGTTGATTTTGTCAATGTCTATTTCGAGAGCCAGCTGGGATCGTGGATGATGTTGGGAGAGTCGTTGCTGGTCGTCTAATGGATCGCGAGCTCAAGTGGGCCAGATCCATAACTGTAGAAAAATTCACTGTTGGGCCCATTGCTACAGTACGCAGACGGTCAACGTTAAAGTTGACCATCTGTGTGTGAGTTGGCTGCCTGGACGGTCAACTCCAGCGTTGACCGTCGTGGGCTTTTCAGTGTTTGGGCCTGTTCTCCAACTGAGCCGTTAACGAGTTGACTGTCCGTTTTGGGCCTTCGTTGACTTTGGGTCAGCCCATTTTCGGTATACCCATCAAAAAGTTTAAAATATCAAACATCTGAAATGACACATATAAAAAACATGAGTAATAGTAATTATTTTCAACTCAAATTGACCAAATATTTTTAGACGATATAGAGTTATGAGTTTTTTAGTATAATTAGATGTTAAATCAGGAGAAAATGACCGAATATATAGATCATTCAGAGAGTTTCCTCTCATGATGAAAGACAACAAGTTTAAAAAGTACGTATAGAACTTATTGCAAATTAGATATGTAAAAATGTTCATACATTGTGAAAGATGAAGCTACCTATCTTTTTTTATAATTTAACCAAAAATTAATTTTAATATTAATAAATATAAAATTTAATATTTCTTCAACTAGTGATATATGATTATCACGTAATAACTTACCTTGTATTTGTATTATAATATATTAAAATTTTAAAATTTAAAAATATAAAAAGAATTATCAATTTTAAAATTTTTAAATACCCACACACTACTTCCATAATTTATTAAAAATTAATAATATTATAAATAAATTTAAAATATTTAATAAAAATTTTTCTATTACTTTTAACAATATTTTTTATACGTCATCAGATCTGAATTATTATACAAATTATTGAGGCAAAAACTAGCTTGTCAGGTTTGACTAATTTGAAGTGGGTCCAATCTTTATATACTTTAAATTTGGATCATATACAATATAATATATAAAAAGTTAAAAGATTGACGGGACTCACTTTTTAATTACTCAAATACTCAGATCAGTCGTCTTTCTTTGTTGAAAGAAAAAAAGAGGATGCAAAGTGGAAATGCTGATATTTATGTGAAGAGTTTTAGATAGGTGTGTTTGACGAAAAGCGTCTTTAAAAAAAGAGATAAATGCGCTTAAAGTGAAACATATTGAAATTGTTACTTGTTTATTTTTTTTATTGTCGGTCCCCCATTCTCCTGTTGGAAAGGAATAACATATATAAAAATTTAATAGGCAGCTGATATTTTCTATCAACTGTTTATGGAACCATCTAAATGAATAAGGGGATACCATTTGGCTGACAGTTCCTAACTGATAACCGAGTACATTGAGCTTTTTGGATTAGAGAAGAAAGTTGTTCATTCTGGTCGGTTAGAGGATATGGTTGTATAGGAAATGGGCTGTTCAGATAGGGCCAATGGATTCATCTATCCACTTTGGGCTATGTGGGCCGACTAGAAAATCATTCAATTCTGGGCTGATTCTTTGACAGACCTTCCTTTTGGGTCAGAGATAATGATACTCATCTCTAGCCGCCCATGCCAGAAGATTTGAATTTCAACATTCAGGTATAATAACCGAGGGAAAGTCTGTTGTCTGAACTTGTGCTTCTTGTTCAAAGAACTTCACTTGCTGGTTAGATGAGAACTATCATTCCAATGAGCTGTTCTAGTTGTTTAGATGAGGACTCCCAGTCCGACGGGTTTCATTTGCGCCGCTAGCAGTAGCATTAAATGCAAACCTCTTCAAGTTTTGTGTTGTCTCAGAATCGTAGCAATCATTATTATTGGCTTCAGGGGATTGATGGCTTTCAGGGTACTGACACGTATCACAACCATGATGAGACGTGTCCTTTTAATTTCTTACTACGATGTTGTTTTAGTTCCAAAGGTTTCATTTAAATTGTTCAAATTCTTCCTTCCTGCACTCCTTTTGATACTTAATCATTTTTATCTCTCTTTGAATTTCCTTTGTCTTCTTCTTGCCTTAAAAGTTTCTTAACATTCTTCCATGGCACCCAGCATTAAAAACAATCAATAGGTTCTTACGTCAGTCAATGTCGAATTTCTCCATACTTGGTATAGGATTTTGAGCTCTTTGGTGTATTTTTTGCCTGATGTTGGTGGCAAAGCTTGTTTCCCACTGGAGGGGTACATCACGGTGTATGAGACTCATCTGAAAGGAGGGTTTCACTTTCCACTGGCGTCAAAGTTATATAGGATCATGGTGGCTCTACACATTCCGATTACAAGATTGTAACCCAAC
The DNA here is from genome assembly GCA_028571085.2 of Nepenthes alata. NCBI lineage: Eukaryota > Viridiplantae > Streptophyta > Magnoliopsida > Caryophyllales > Nepenthaceae > Nepenthes > Nepenthes alata. The sequence continues at coordinate 4,629 of JAOVVI020003830.1, read as the reverse complement.
TCCGTTCGTTATCTAATTTCTATGTGGGTTTTCACGCGCAACCATGGTTTGGAGTTGGACACCAAGGCAGCTAAGGTAATCTTTCATTTTTACCATGGAGTAGATTTGATCTTAATCTCTCATTGTTCTGATTTTATATTGAGTGGGAGAAATCCTAACTAAACTAACAAGTAGAATGATCGATTTTTCTTCTTAGCAACTCCCACTGGATGGGAGCTCTCTAACTAATGGGGCCAAGTTGGGGTGTCTTTTTGTACGGAGGTGTTTGAGTATGAGAAGGAGTCGGCAAAGGCGTTGATGGATTTCACTAAGGAAAAAGCTGACTCCTTGTATGAAATTAAGAAAAATTGATGGTTGCAACCCGTGGCTCTAGCGCAAGCAAAATGGGAATGCCCTTTTGAGGGGTTGGATGTACCTCTTGTGCTGTTGGCTCTCAAAAGGAAATTGAAGAGAAAGCAAAGTCCACTTCACTTAAGTGAGCCTTCTGATAAGGTGCCCAAGCCTAAGGAGGCCTCTGTTGGGTCCACTTCTTCTGATGACAACTAAGCCACCATCGGCCAATTAGTAAGAGCAAAGAGGTTGACTGAGAGGGTGCACCCAATTCCTTCCTTATTAGCCAAACATCTGAGGCCATTAGATCTGATGAGGGTTGTGAGCCCTTAGAGCTTGTTTCTTTGGCTATGGGCAATCCCAAGGATAGTGTAGAGGACGAGCCTATCCTAACACCAACCCATACTTCATATGGGGAGTCGGTCGTCCAGCCATCTATGTTTGAGGGGCCCCTGCCCGATCTTCCTGCCAACTTTGCCAATGGGGTTTCTTGGATAAATGAGACTCAGTCTGAAAAGGCTGAGGAGGTACCTCAAATCGAGGCTTTGGAGGTCAGTATCCCAGAGGTGGCCACTCCAGAACTTGTTGCTGAAATTGTTGAGGTACCTTCTTCAGAATCCCTAGTACCTGAGGCCAGAGATGAGAACGAGGCCGAGGGAAGAGTTGAGATGGCTAATGTGCCATGCCTGGAGGTCCCTATGTCCAAAGTCGAGGAGGAAGCCATAACCGAGGGAGTAGCCAAAGCGCTTGACTCTGATCCCCCAGTGGCAGAGGTTTGAGGGGAGATTTTAACTGATTGAGACATTGAGACGATTGAGGGGGCTGGCGTAGAGCCCCCGAAAATAGAAGTCCAAGAAGTTTTGGAAGTCCCTACAAGTGATGCTCCTGTAGGGAGCTCATCCTTCTCTGAGGTACTGGCTGAGTATCTTCTGAGTTCCTTTCTTGTTTTATGTGATTTCTAACTTATTCTCCTTTTACAATTTCAAGAGTTGGCACAACACCTTGCCTCCACCACATACCGCATTGTTGGATTTTCGATCACTCTTTTGTGAGTAACTCAACAAATAAAAAGTTATCGGTGGTTCACATAAGACTCTTCCAAGGATTGGAGTGTCCACGTGCTTGAGGGGCGCTCGAGCTCAACTCAAGTGTCGATTCTAAATTAAAGCAGGGTTGTTAGCGCTTGCCTCACACTCGAGCGATGTAGAGGCATGGATTCCAAACTTAGTGTGCTCTCTCCGCACTTATAGGGAGCTTGAGCCCGGAATACAGAACCCGGTGCCCTCGATCCTTGCTCATTTAGTGCTCAAGCGTCGATACAAGGTACAAAATGCGGCTCATGCGTTTTAGGATTACGATTCTGAAATCTTTATCTACAAGGAGCGCCGCACATAGCGAGAGGAGAGAAGAAGAAGAGGTTTGGCATCCGATCAAGGTCCGATTTGAGTTCCGTTATTCGCCAAGGTCTGATACGTCGTTCTTGAAGTGATTCTAGAAATATATTTTCATTTAGTTTCTTTTTTTCTCATTTTATTTCTCTAGTAGGTTGTCAAGTGTGTTGAAAGGGGATTGTATTCAACAATTCTTATACGGATTCAAAGTGAAGGGATTCAGATGGGGTTCTTGTAGCCAGCACTATTTACAATAGATTTGTTCGAAATATATCCCTTAATTTCTTTCTTGATTGAAAAGAATTTTTCACGTTAAAAATCGTTGTGCATTATTTTTTTCCTATGCTCATAAACTTGGTGGTTGACGGTTAACGGAGAGTTTGAGTTTGTTCCACTATATCAAGTCGGGTGTATCCAGGTGTCGAATTTCTAACAAGTAGTACCAGAGAGAGATTGAAAAACCTACGATTTGATAGCATCGATATCGAGGAGTTTGCCATTTTATATGGAACAGTTTAATGGGTAAAATAATTTTATCTTTTGGTAAGAAAGTGTGAGAAATATTTTGACTCGGGAAGAAATGATAAAAGCATTGCAGATAAAGAAAGATGATCTGGAGAATATGGCGGTGGAGTAGGAAGTTAAGACGGACCTGGTTAATTATATGATCAAATTGTATCTCACGGATAATACTTTTCGGGAGGTCATTGGCTTGTTGGATCCAGTAGAGGTCTAAGAGAAGTTTGAAAATCAATATAAGTCTAAATCATTGACAATGAGACTGTATATGAAAAAAATTCTATGACCTACGTTTGTCGGAGGAGGAAGCTCCAAAAAGCACTTAGATGAGTTTAATCGGATTTTAACAAAAATGTCGGCACTTGTGATAAAAAGATCAAGGAAGAAGATAAGGCATTGGTATTACTGGCTTCTTTGCTGGCCTCGTATGATTATATTGTCCCGATACTACTATTCGAAAATGACACGCTAAGTTTGGATGAGATAATCACTTCCTTACTTATAAATGAGTCAAGGTGGAAGGGAAGTGTTGAGACTCAGGAAGAGTTGAGGCTCTTATTTACTGCTAGCGGTCGAGGATACGAAAAATTGAGGAATCGAGGCAGCAAACCAGAGTGAAGTAATGGTCGATCTAAGTTTCTGGATATGGAGTGTTTCTATTGCTGCAAGAAGAGCCACATGAAACAGGGTTTCCCCAAGAGGAAGCAGGAGAAGATGGGCGGTGGAAAGCATCAAGAGAGGAAGGATCAAGGTAAAAGTGATCGGGCCTCTATTACTCTCTGCGAAGACCTTTGGATTGTCTACGTAGGGAAGACACGGACCTTTCTGAGTCAGGAGATGGATTTGGTGATAGATAGTGGCACCTCACACCATTTGACACCGAGAAAGTTCCATTTCACAGGCTATACACCTGGGGACTACGAGATATTGAAGATGGATAATGATGATTCATCGTGAGTAGTTGGCACGGAGATGTTTGCTTGCGGACAAGTAATGGGACGAAGCTCGTATTGAAGGGTGTGAGACATACCTCAGACTTGAGGTTGAATGTGATTTGAATTGGGAAGCTTAATGAGAAAGGCTTCAGCACAGCGTTCAGAAAGGACCATTGAAAACTCACCAAATGTGCCTCAATTGTGGCAAGTGGTAGCAAGTGATCAAGTTGATATTTGGTGATTACTTCGGTTGCCAAGAACAAAGCCAAGGTGACCAATGAGAACATTGGTCAATGTAGCTAGAAGAGGAGGCTGAGGAGAAGTGCAATGGAGAATGATTTGACCGCGGGGATGAAGCTGAAGGAGAGTGGAACTACTCCAGTTTTGATGGGGCGAGAAAGAGTATCATTAAGGCTTGTGGAAGCCGACACCGGGAGAAGGATAAGGAGGAGTGTAAGGGGGAATGATTTGATCGCGGTGGAGAAGCCGCAGTGCAAGGAGGAGTCCCTATGAAAATCATATTTAAGCATGATTTGACGATAAGAAATTAGTAAAAATTTGATAAGAAATCTGTAAAACTGTATACATGTATTGCCATGGAATTTCATAACCTTTCATTAAAATCTGATATATTGTTCCTTCTAAAATATTTTTAATACAAAGTATATATATTTAATTACAAATTATATGCATTGTTGAGTTTTTTATTCACTCTTTACTTCTATTTTACTAATTCTTCAGATGAGAAGTTCGGATACTTGTAGAGTGATTAGAATTGAAGAAGAAGCCATTATGAAGAGTTTATGAAATGTTTAGTGTTATATTTGATTTCCTGACAGTTTAGTGAAGTTTAATGTCATATTTTAATTTTCAGATAATACTTAGTGTATTTATATTAATTTATAGATAGTAATTAACACTTATATTGTAACCGGATAGCAGTTTCTAAGTCATGAGATAGTTGTCGGTTCATCCAACTGTTGGATTGTCAACTATTAGAGATGGTTTGTGATGTTTATTTTAGCAGATTGTATACTCTAATATTTATTGACAGGTATAACTCTTTACGTGAGGTTCGACGCGTCGATATGGGTCGGCGTCAAAGCCATAGGATTACGTGGCATATTTTAAATCTTATGTATGATTTATATTATTTTATTTTGATTGATCGAGGTATCAATGTAAAGTTCTCGTTTAATATTAATTGCATAGTTTATTGGTTAATTAATAGTTGGATAATTTTTAATGATTGAATCAAAACTTAGGACGTGACAGTTTATTATGTAAAAATATCATGCCAGTCTAATATAATCCATTTAATATCTCTAGGGCTGACACCTTGGTATAGGGACACTAGTAGCTATGCCTTTGTTAGCCTTGGTTCAACCCTATCTTAGACATTATTGGCTGTGGTGGTCATTTCTCTCATCTAGGCCATTATTATATTAAGGAAG
>JAOVVI020003829.1:0-13486 GCA_028571085.2 Nepenthes alata | reverse complement strand
ATCATCCATGGCGCACCGACCCAGCACAAACTTAGATCATAGTCCAAACTCTAGTGGCCCAATTGAAGAAGCAACAAAGCCGATCCAAAGAATCGAACAATAACTCCCAGGGACAAATCAAAAGGTTTAATTTAAGTGATCAGTAATAAAAAAATAAAAGATAATCATGAGTTAATTAATAACCCGATCTAAAAAACAGTTGAAACAATCTCACCATTAATAGTCATGCGGTTTCCTCATTAAATTGGGATGACAATTACACGTCAAAAGCAACGCCTCTTTATAACTGTTCCGAAACGACTCTAGACACATACAACGATTTCAAATGCTAATCGACTGAATAAGACCTCTGGCTATGGCTATAAATATAGCTTCTCCTAAACAAAATGGCAAGAGAAGAAAAAAGGAAAAAAAAAATAAGACATTCAAACGTTTGAGTACATGAAATGGAGTCAAGCCCTCTTAATTCACACTCATTCTAATCCTTTTTTGACTTGTAAAACTTATTTTCTAGTCTTTCCTTCCAATAAAAAAAACTAATTTAAATGTCGAAAGGTATACCTAATAAGTCCCAGTACCCAGGTCCAGATAAGAGAAGCCCAAAAGTTGAGCCCATGCGCCAAGAGGTCCAAGAGGGTAATTGGCCCGAGAGCCCAAATCAACCTAGAAGGCCCGAGGATTTGGGCCAGCGACCCAAGAAGCCCAAAAAACTGAGTTGATCCAAGAGACCAACTTAGCCCAGGAGATTTGATGACACCGTGAGAGACCAAAGTCTCCAATAAAGCCCGAGGACATGAAACTGAAGAGACATCCCTAAAAAGCCCAAAGACTTCTCACTGACCAAGTTCCCAGTTGAAGCCCGAGAACGTCTAACTCCAAGAGTCCGCGAACTTGACAAAGGCCAAGAGCCTTTGTCAAAGATGGGGACTATGTCGACTATCCAGCAATGCCAATTCAAGGAAAGAAACCCAAGACGACCGAAAGCGCCAACTCATATGTTTCACTTTTGCCAAGGAACGCACAATCTCTGTAACACGTCATCTACACGGGAAATGATGACCTGCAGAGCACGCGCAGAAGTGATATCACATCAAGCCTGCATACACGCAACTGCCCTAACACAATAAGCTGGATTGATGGAGTCGGCGGCAGGCTTCCCTGCACACGCCAGCGCCATGTGAACTCTCAAACAAAAACTCAGCAAGTATATAAACCCCATCTAAACATCAGGAATTGGGTGAGGATCGAGCTCTGGGCACTCTACATGTATGCTGCGAACAACTCCTAAAAGAGAGAGAAGAGTAGAAAAGGCAAACATATCTGTACTTTCTACGCCAAGCAACTCCCCACTATAAATTGGAGCAACTTGTAATCAGCTCAAACATAGTGAAAGCTTTCCTAAACCTTGAGTCCCGTGATTTTTTTCTCTCATACAAGAGAGAGATTTTCACATAAAACCCATGTGTCATCGCTCTCTTCTCCTCTCTCCTTACCTCCCAAATCACATGTGCTAATCTAAAAGGATACCCAAATATTCTGTGTTGCCCGGGTTCTATTCGAGTGCGCCTTGAAGATCCATGGACTCATTTGGATCTTATCCGTACAGTGACCGAAATTCGAGAACACAACAATACCGAATAGCAATCATGTTAAAATCATGTTTATTTTGGTCTGATCTAATATATGGATATGGTCAAATAGAGTATGAATCACAGTTCAAATATTTCTTGATCCATTTTCTATATTCCATTCTATATTTCACCTTGACTCGAAAAAAAAATTTTTACAAAGAATAAAAAAATGATACCAAAATAAAATTTAATAATAGAATTAGTAAAAAGGTAATAAGAAAATATATATTATTTGCCTTGACCAATAATATACAACTCAATCAACAACAAAAAAATTAAGTTTATTTTGCTGAATATTGAGTGGAATTGCTTAATTCAATTCTGAATTCTCCTCTTCCCCTTCTCTGATTTTGAAAATAAATACTTAGCTTCCGGATTTGAATGTATGGGTAAATTATTCTCCATCAAGATCTAGACTTCATGACTCCATACATGAAAAACTAATATAATATAATAATTAAAAAATTGGTTTTAAAGCCAACATGAATATCATGCATAAAAATGGAAGGAATGAAGAATACCTCAAGTTCAACAAATTTCATGCTTTTTCCCTCTAATTCCTCCATATATGCCTCCAGAACAAGCACTCATTGCTTTTGAATTCACATGGTTGCGTCCAAATGACGACAAAACCATAACTGGACCATCCCAATAGGAGCAATGGGAATCTGGTAGTTAGCATGCCTTAACCCGGCCCTGCACGGAAGCTTCAACCAGGAGAACATCCCTATGGCAAACAGTCATGACCATGAAAAGCATTTAGTTCCTAAACTCTTCCTTCATAGAGGCAAGCCAAAATGAAAAAAAGATCAGCTGGATCCCTGAGAATCGAGTGCATCATATCGAGCATATTTATTGCTTTGGGGATACTGCAGGACATGATTCTCGGGCCTGGAATTACAATAGGTGGGGCTTTATGGAGCTAATCTGCTTATCACAGCTTGGGAGTATAAAAAAGCAAGCCATTTGCGGGATATCTCGAGTCATCATCATGATTCGATGGTATAACACAAGTCTGTAAGTGTAGCACACTGCCAAAAATAAGAGAATTTCATGTAGAAATGATGTCTAAGCCTCTAAGGTTCTATTCAAGCAAGTACGGTCAATAAGAACAAAGGAACTGGGAAGAGGATGTTCGGGCAGCGTTCATGAGGCAGGAAGAAGCATTTTTCTGTAGTTTTGAGTTTGCTAAACGGAGAAGGTCTGCATGCTTACTTGCCCCAGTTAAGGATGATCTTATTCGTTGTGCCATATCATCAAAGAAAAGAAAAATGGATGGAAAATGAGCCCAAATGGAATGGGATTTCTGCATAAAATAAATTCCATTATGGAGGAAGCCAGGATTTATACATATGTAGCATCGACAACAATCAGGTTTCTCAGGCAGATAGCAGCAAGAACTGGATACAGGGCAAGGAATATTCGGATAAGGCTGCATTAGTCGGAATGGAAGGAAAATGTGCAGTTTGATAGTGAATGGTTCATACTGAGAATAAAGCCACATTTGTGGGGTCGTGTGGATCGCCAAATATGTGGGCCAAACTTTTGCTTGGCCAATGGCATGAACAGCTGAAGCATTAGCAGTACGGACAGGCCATGCATTGCTGCAATGGTGAGGCAAAAGTAAGATGACAGCGTATAGGCATAGCCAGGAGGAGTTGGTCAATATTCAACAGCAAAGTACAACGAAGCTGCTGCTATCCATTTGTTCCTTGGGTCAATATCTGAAAACATTTTGCCCCTTCATGCGAACAATATGCATGTTAGAACTGCCTGCCTGCTTATATAGATAGGTTTGCTAAATCAGCTTGTACTTACAATTTGATGCGGGGGCACACACACTCATAAAAAAATGATTTCTTACCCCATCCCTAAAAGGGGGTGGTTGCCTGTTCAACCTCAAAAGCATGATTACCAAGAATCAATTATGCGGGACATGAAAAAGAGTATTAATTATGAATGAAAATATCAGTATCAGTATCAGCTGCGATTATATTAATATCGGAAAATACAAATCAGATATCTCAGAAAGAAAACAATTTCTAATAATCATAAGCTGATAGGACCGTATCAACCGATATATCCTTGATACGGTGACATATTATAATATTATCGCAGTATCAGAAAATATTGATATTAGATGGCCCAAAAACCAATACATATAGGCCGATATTTGCATCTATGACTAGTAATCTTCTATTTAGCTGGTAGAGAGAGAATCAGGATCAACAGACTTCATTAGTTTCACAACCTAGGTATTCAGCCTCACAGATTAACAACATCAGACTATAAAGTAACAAATGGGTAATAATATTCACATGATTTAGGAGGGAGTCTGATCAGTTGATTCAGTTTAAATAGGGAAAACCAGGTAACAAAAATATAGCCATTCAGATGTCAGCGTTACTGGCTGAGATTACTTAAAAAATGACAAAAATGGGGACAAAAGAATTGAGGTTCTTACCTTCTAAGACTTCATGAAAAGATGGCATCAACGAAGGCCTCTGCTTCGAAGGGCTGAAGGTCATCCACACCTTCACCAACACCCACAAACTTGACAGGAATGCCAAGCTCATCAACAACACTAACCTGTAGTCAGAATAGTGTCCTAGTAAATATAAAATAATATGGAGAAATTATAGAATACGGAACTTTTAAGGAATATATATGTATACCACACAGCCACCTCTGGCAGAACCATCAAGTTTTGTCAAGATCAAACCTGTCACTCCAACAACCTTCAGAAGAAGAAATGCCAAACAAGTCAGAACACAGCTGTTATATTAAGCAGAGACAAAACAAATTATTACAGGTGTTAAATCACAAAAAAAAAAAAAAAAATTCTCATCAAAGACGCTATTCGATCATCTGAATAAGGTCAACAACAAGAACATTACCTCATTGAACTCCCTTGCTTGAGGAAGCATATTTAGACCAGTTGTTCCATCCAAAACAAGCAGAATTTCCTGTGCACAATGTCAGAAATCTTTCACGTAGCATAATATTACATCACCAAATTAATGCCACAAATATTTTAAATTAAGCCAAAGAAGAAGTGGGGAAAAGATAAAAGGAGTAAAGCAAATTCAAAAAGGATATCCAATGTAATTATCATGAATAATTAGAGATAATTCTTAATGTAACTGTAAGATTTTCCCTCATGACTTAGAGGTCATAAGTTAAAACTACACAAACATGCAAACATCCTCTTTGCAAGACAACAGTAATGCTGTGTAAATCTGACCCTCCAAGACTCCACAAAAAGGGAGCATCATATATTGAGCTGCCTTTTTTTACTTGCTATTGACAAATGCTCAACTCCAATCAAAGGGAAAAATGTCAACCAAGCTTAACAGTTATAAGCCTTTAACTTTGCGAAGCAACAACATGACACTCTTGTAAGGTTTCTCCTTATGATTTAAAGGTCACTGATTGAAATCATAAAAGCAATCAAACATCCTCTTTGTAAGACAGCGGTACGCTGTGAAATTTTGACCCCCAAGACCATAGGAGCCTCATGAAGGGGGCCGCCTTTTTCACTTGCTAGTGACAAATGATCAAGGCTTGACAGCTGTAAGCCTATATAGCTTTAGGAAACAATAATGTGACACCAAGCCACATCAAAAAATGAAAAAGGGTCGGAGCTCAGATGTTTTTGATTGAAGTCAAACATATTGCAAGCAGACAGTAGTCATTAGTAGAGAAGGATAACTGATATTTTGAGTTTGACCAAAAGTATACAAGGATAATTAACAAAAATGATGTGAGAAAAGATACTAGATGTCTCCAAATAACTTACAGCAAATAGTATAAACGCAATCATGATGAAGATTTCCAAATTACCATTAAGAATTGCCCGGGTACATCTCAAAATTTTTAGGCAGGTGTCTAACAAATTCATGATTTACCAGAGCCTCTTAAAATGCATAATAAATTGCATGTTACGGGTGTAATGCAATGAAACAGAATGCAGAAGTTAGTAAAAAACGATTGCATGTTCCATTGACCCTTTTATACCATAAAACTTTGGTACACCTCTTATGGCCCATAAACCCCACTAAGAATTATAGCAGCTTGGAGGGTGCCAATGTGACTTCTTCACCAACAAATGATGCTTTTTTAGTCTTATCAATTTCCTTTACTTTGTCTATACACATTTATCATTAATGTGAATATCTAGCTTTTTATCAGCCCTGCCACTGGAGGCAGCCCCCTTCCCTTATCCATCATCTGAAGCTAATTACTTCCTATCAAGGATCCACCACACTATAACTCTACTAGAAAGCTACCTCAAGGGAAAATATATGATAGTTATCTAGATCCACTAGACTTCTTATAAACTTCAAAAGTTTAAAATACAATCAGAAAAATGACAAAGTTGTAGAACTCACATTTGGGGCGCCAGGAACTACTTTACCCACAGCTTTCTTACATGCAACTAACTCTTCCATAAGGCTATAATTAGTGTGAAGACCTGAGGAAGTTATGAGAAGCATCTAACTACTACAATCTGAAAACACGATACAGAGTACACTAGAAATATTGCATGCAGGTTTATGATACTTACGGCCAGATGTATCACATAAAACGATATCGAATCCTTCTTCTTTCCCTCTTTTGACAGCCTGTGAAAGAACTATTCAGAAAGCACTTCTTAAGGCCATGTATGGGTGAATTATGATTTCAATTGATTGTTAGGCAATGCAGAGAAGCGCAGGTGACTTCATGCTACATTTCAATTTTTAATATTTAAACCCTTACCAGATGATGCTTTCACTTTTTCCTTCTCAGCCACAACAATCTCACAACCAGTCCGTTCAGCCCAGATCTCCAACTGATCACTAGCAGCAGCCCTAAATGTATCACCTGCTCCCATTAGTATCTGGCATATTATTGAACCATTAGGCAGAGATGATGACAAGATGAAGAGCTAAATTGACCATATTCCACTAAAATATGTACATATTTATAATTTGCAAGTCAATGGGGTCAAGGGCCCCACTTACTACACATATAGTACATTCGTACTGATTACATCAGCTAGACCAATGGTACCAACTCTGGACCAAAATTAACAACAGACCACATTCAGGAACTTCTTATTTTGACCCTTCAATTTTCATTCTATTTTGTGTTATTTGTTCCTTTTTCAGGTAAATAACAAACATGCTTGGTACTGCTTTTGATTTGTGTAGAAGAGAACACAAACACCCATGGGCGTGTGGTTCAATTTCAATGTCTATTTCTAGGCAATGCTCTACAATCATCTGAGCCTATCATTAAACATAACCTCAATTGGCTATATCATGCCTAACTCTGTTTTAAGACATATATCCAACACATCAAATGATTTTATTCGCATCAGAAAATTGTTAGTTCACAACACACTGAATCATACATCACTTATTAAACTGAAAACTCAGGATGTAATTCTGTCAATGGATATAACCATACGATCGAGTACAGATAAAGTCAGAATAGAAATTCTCAGAAATCAACTTATGCAGTGTTATTATATTTGCTCAAATTGGATAGAGTTTTATGTCTGATTCTTGGGTTTAAGTTTTGATTTGGTTGCCTTTTTATGTGAGGTAGTATCAATTGACCTTTGGCAACAACCCCTTGATGTTTGGATGGAATAAATATCTGATTTACCAATCAGAAAAGAAATATACAAGCTCATGATCTCATTATCAAGGAAATCATTAGTAAATCATCTATGTACTGGATATGAAATGTCTTGTTCTTATAAACATGATGTAGGACAAGTTGCAAAAGAGTTTTCGAAACAATTTAATCTTTCTATTTATTTTATATCCGTATCAAACAATAGTCATGTCTTTCTGGATTCCATTTTGATTTTATTTCCATATCAAACAATGTTATTTTCTTTCCAGATTTTGTAGGTGATTTGCTCCCTTAATTTTAGACAGATTTTTATTTTGTAGGATTTTCTGGGCATGTAGGAATGAGGATAAAATTGATATGTTTTTGTAATTAGTAGGGTTTGGAATTATCAAACCCGATTTCTATTACAAGATGGCTGTCTTCTGCTTTGGTGTCCTCTAGAGATATCTAAGGGAAGACTAATACCTTCTTAACTTTCATGCAATTGTTCTACATCAATTGGTACCAGAGCAGTACTGCCCTGATTGATGGCTAACTGCTGAAAGTAATAGCAAAAACTCCAACGAGGATTTCACAAGGGCTGAGATATCGGAGTTCAGGTGGGAAATCAGTGGATGATGCACGAGATACAGGTCACCGTAATCCAGCTTGCTACCACCATGACAAATCCCAGGAAGACTATTCGGTATGCTCATGCAGGGTAACTGGCAAGAGGAGTCAACGGCCCTTGACCTCAGCGAACTAGAATTATTGAAGATTCAACTGAAGAAGATGACTTTGCTGAAATCATCCAACTACCTTATCAGGACGATTGAACTCTGATATTAAGATGAATATAGACCTTCCTAGTTTAAGTGGCCATATTGAAGATTTTCTTGGTTGGATATATGAAGTTGACAACATCTTTGACCTTATGGCCATTCCTGAGGAGAAACACGTGACGTATGGTGGCTTCAAATTCAAAGAAGATGCTGCCACTTGGTGGGATTAAATGCAGCAAAATAACAGAGGCAGGGAAAACAACCAGCAAGGATGCGCAGGCAGATGAAACAGTACGCATGATTCCTCTCACCAGATTATACCAGATCCTGTTTCAGAGGTATTGAAATTGTTGCCGGTGGTTTCAGAGGTATTGAAATTGTTGCCGGTGGTTTCAATCAATATGAGAATATACCATCATGTTTATCGTTTATAATCTGTCAGGAAAAGAGGCACAGAAGGTTGCTTGTTACACTAACAGGCTGCAGTTGGAAAACGAGGTTGAGGTACCAAACACCACATCAACAGAAGGATCAGAAATCTGATTTTAATCATGTATTGGTTCAACAAAATACATAAATAGACAATATTGTCGTACCTGACAAAACTCACATAAGTATTATTGTGACATATGCTGATGCACCTCATAGCTGGGGCGTACCTTCGCAAATGTCAAATATGAAGATGTACCTAATCATTCAAATTAGACTACCGGAAGCAGAAAAAGCAAAGAATCAGACTGCGTTCAAATGGAGTCCATGGGTTAATCAAGTAAGGATTGTTCTGTTAGCCGTAGTTCAAGTAGGCTAGAATTGGAAAATTGTAGAAAAGTGTCGGCGGAGTCAACCCAACTACTTGCACAATTTAAAAGACTCAATATCCACAACCAATGGCGTCATTACTGAAAAAAAATGAAACAAAGAATCACTATGCAAAACTCTTACAGCTTGCTGAGAAGCAAACAATGCCATCATGGGATAAGAAGTAACAACACTGATGATGGGCAAATGGCGGAAAAACTCTCTCATGTCATCAAGGTGAAATCTCTGCTGCTAATTCAGTTTATAGAGATCCTCTGGTTGCACAAGCATGGCTCATTGTAGGAAAGGCGACTTTCCTGACACAGTGACAGATAATTGAAAAGCAAAGTATCTTGATCCGACAACACAAGGATCTTGAAACGGTTCAATCTACACTTAATAAAGGTAGATAAATTGTTCATTTTTCATATGATACGAACGACATGGAGAAAAAGAAACCGCTATTTCCAGGTGCACCGATTGATTATAGAAACCTTCCACATGGTCATCTATATCTGTATGATGATGTCCCCCCCCCCTGAAAAAAGACGTTATCATGCTGAATCATGTGGAAAAGCAAGCATATTTGACCCATTGGATTCGCTCAAACCATATTTCTTCGCTGATGAGGCATTTAATGGTTGGATGATTTGAGTTGGACTCTTTACTTGCAAGGGTGCATCACATAATCACCACAAGGCTGCCTGCTGTTCTATTGAACGATACACCTGCCTCTTTGCCCCTTCACTGGAGCTATCAAATATTTGAAGTGAAGCATACAAGAAGGCCGCCTCTCAGTTTAAGGAACCTAAACTGGCCGGTAATATTTTAAAAATTGTATTAAGTCAGCTAAAGACAGACATTTACAGAACCATTTGAAGTATACAGGGCATTAGGAATTGTTAACAAAGGTGCCTATTGAGATTGTAACAAAAGAAATTTAGAAAAAATTGCAGCCACTGTACCCGATCATATTAACTTGAGGATGAGTTCTTTTTTTTCAGTTGGGGTACTGATGTATGACAAGTTGCAAAAGAGTTTCCACATCAATTAGATATTTGTGATTTCAACTTTATTTCTGTAACAAACAATATCAATATTTCCCTAGATTTTGCAGGCGACTAATTTTTCCCTTTCCATGTTGATTTTGTTTCCATGTCAAACAATATTATTTCCTTCTCAAATTTTGTAGGCAATTTGCTTCCTTGATTTTAGGCTAATTTTTATCATTCTAGATATTTATGGAATGTTTAGAACTCATTATAAATATCAATGTATTATTGTAGTGAATAAGCTTTTGTAACTAATAAAACATGATTTCTATTAGACTTTTGTCTTCTATTTTGTTGTGCTTTAGGGGCATCTAGGGTTGGGACTAATAACTTTGGGATCAATTCGTTAATTACCTTTTGAGCTATCATTATACGTCAAAACAATTTTTGAGGACTCCCACTTCAAACATTTTCTGTTATTAAATAGGATTTAGATCAAATTGATATCAATACAGAATAAACAGTGTCAAAAGAGACCAACCTTAGCCCCTTCTTTCTTCAATCTATTCGCTAGCTTCCCTGCTCAAGGATAATTGATCAAACAAATTGTCATCTCCTCAAGACATTCTAACAGGAACTTATCTTCTGTAAATATAACCTAAGCAGCAAACATGATTGAATGCCACAATTTACTTCCACTTACCAAGAGAGGTTGTTTTTCCGCCTCCATTAACACCAACAATCAAGATCACAGCGGGTTTCCTATAGTATGACCAGTACCAAAATGCACAAAATCAAACTGAATCAGAAGAAACCACATCAAAACAATTGAGAAGTGAGAGCAACGGGCTTGGTCAGTAGGTTGGAAAATAGGTAGTCGTATATAGGATGGATTTGGACCTTACCCTGCCTCATCTCGACCTGCTTGAATAACAAAGGAAACAAAAGTCATAAATTCTCAAACAGGCTCTAACCTGAATCCAAGCTGAAGCTCAGTCTTACTTCCTTTCTTGGTTAAGAAATCTAAAACACTCCTTTTCAATGCATCCTGGAAATATGCATCAAATAAATCAAAAGTCAAAATTTATAGTCATTTTCATAATATTAATTGAGAAGAGCCCAAAGCCTAGCTGATGCAGTATTTCCATTTCAACAATGCTACGCCAAATATTTTCCTTTACTACTAATCATGATCAAAATTGTTGATGCTTTCTAAATGGTCTTAGCAATATTGAAGTTGCAAAATTCATGACAGTAAAGAAACAACATCTGCAGTTAAAAAAATAGAACTAAAGTTAAAATAATGGAACTAAGTTTCTTGCTCACAAATAAGAGAAACATACCTTTATCTCACTTCCGGATTTGAGCTTCCCTGCCAATATATCCTCCCGCAAACTTTCCACAATCTTAATCGTAATTCTTGGTCCAAAGTCAGAGACTAGCAGTGCCTGGTGCCATGAATAAATTCCAATCAGCCTCAGTCATCAAATTAAATAAATACAAAAGTTTTAGAAAAAAAGGGTTGGAATGCTGAATTGCGGATCCAACAACCCTACTCTGGTTCTCAAAAAGAATTCTATACTGTACAAATTTCCCTCCTCTTTCATTGGTCCTGCAGCCTTGTCAATTTCTGAACAGGAGAATAAAGGAATACCAATTTTTTATTGTAGCAATTTCAATGTCACTCTGTAGGTTGAAGGCACAACCAAGTTGGCCTTTCCAGTGTGTGCGTGTATGCATAGAGTTGTAACGGTTGGAGACTACATGCAGCTCCGCAATTTGATAGAAGTGGAAGCCTCTGTCTCCGAGAAAAATAGTAAGAGCATACATTTCCATGCTGCCTAACATATAGTTTAGACATTATATAGTTTAGACAAAAAATTTCTGCTTGCACGAGCAGGACAGGTAAAAATGCTGAACTCAATAACTCATTTCAATTACATCAATTGGAGGCGTTATCTGGCAAATTAAGTCCGCGGGTAAATTAAAATACCTAACTTCCTTCATTTTTCACACTTGTGTTGCCCATTTCAAGCTCTGCAACCAAACAGCACCTCAATTGCGCCTAATATATCTACACACTAATCAATTCTGCTCGTCAACTAGCCTCTTGCCCTCCCAAAATACGAACCAACATCTCGAAAAATCTTCATCTTCTAGTTATTATGCTTGATAACTCTTTTGTTTTATACAATCATCCATGATTAAGATCTCAATTGGATTCGCTAAGCCAGACATTTTAAGCCCATAAATCAAGTACCTAACGTTATAAATTACCGCACTTTTGATAAAGGTTCGACTTCAACAACCACACAGAATCTCAACCGCATCTCGAAAACAACGCAGCGCAATATTTGACAAATCCTATTTTCTCTTCAGTATAACCGATTATTTCACTACAATTATCCATGATTACAAAGCCACTTTCTCACTGAAAAACAAACAATTCCAGAGATACATAAAGAGCGAGAGAGAAGAGAGGGAGAGAGAGAGAGAGAGAGAGAAATACCTCTTCTAATTCATCCAATACTCGATCAGTGTCAGCTAGGTTCCAATACAATAAGAGCTCGTCAATTACGGCGAGGTTATCGCGGGTTTTGGAAAATCCTGAGAATATTTTCTCGACGTCACTTTTGGCCTTCTCTTTTATTAGCCTACCCAGTCTGGTGAAGAATCCAGTCTGGCCGGCGAAGCACCTGAACCGCGACATGGCAGACCTGGCGGTGGAAGGAGAAGTAAAAGAACCGAGTTGAAGATGGTGCTGGTGACGGGGAGCGGTGGATTGTCGTTTGGAAATTGAAGGAGAAAGGAGATGCAGTGAGTAAGAGGTCGCCATTTTATCTCTTCGTTCTTTCTCTCTGTCATGGATTTCCGAGACGCGCAGGGGCGGGGAGGGACACTCAGAGCCAGCCCCTTCACATATCCCGCTACCAAAGGCACCTCTTATTTGCCATATAAAGGCAGAGTTTTTTATTATGTTAATTATGAAACGTACTTCAGTGAGAGATGATTTTTAGCTCCTCTTGATTTTTTTATATTAAAATATAAATATTTAAATATTCTAAAAAAATTAAAAATAGTCATTATTTATTTTTAAAATTTTCTGTTAAATATCTTTCAGCAGCTTTTTAGATAATATTATATTTAGCCTAGGCTTAGCGATTTTAAAACTATTAATTCAAAATTTTACTATTTATATGAAAGAGATTTCAATTACATTATATAAAAATTTTATTTTAAAAGTTATAAGTTGGATCATATATAAAAAAACTATAATGAGATAATACTTTAATTCACAGGATCTTGATTATTATATTTTTTTATTAAACTTAAAAGTATAAAGAATAAATATGCGTACCTAGATTCATAATCATTAGACTTTTATACACAACTATAATTATTCTTGTCTCGAAGAACCGGAATATGATTTCTCTGTCTTCTCCTTATAATTTATAAATATTATACAAATTTATGTGTCCCTCAAATGATAACGAATGACGTCCTTTTATAGCGGAAGAGAGGATAATTCTCAAATTACCAAAATATCACTCCTTTCGCCCAAATAATGCGTCTTGAACAGACATAACTGTTGAGAAGTGATATCCATTTGCTCAACGGGTATATCTCAAAGAGACATATCTAGTCACCAAATGACACATCATTTGAGAAATAGCAT
>JAOVVI020003828.1:0-18487 GCA_028571085.2 Nepenthes alata | reverse complement strand
TAATGTCAATGAATGTGTAATAACTCAATGGATAGCTGTAAGTGGCCAACGAATTACGTCAGCACGTCCTCCACTTACAGGTGTAGAATTAAATGTAGAAGGCATACCAGTAACAGCCGCACCGTTAAAAATGGATGCAAACAGAGAGCCTTCTACTGAAGTAACTTTAGAAGATATCAAAAAGGTTTATAAATAAAATAATTATCATTCTTAAACACTACACACCATAGCTAAATAGGTAGACTAATTAGAACATGTAATTCAAACAAGACCTAAGTTAGATAATCAATTTTCATTTAGTATTTCTACCAAGGAAACATATTGAACAATTACCTCCAAAAAGGATAGATGACCTTCTCAAAAAGTTAACTCAGAAAATTTAATAATTAACACCTTCATCCTCTTCCACTCAACCCAATATAATAAAAATAATCCAATCCATTAAACAGATATACAATAACCTAACTTCCTTATTATTTAGGGATTCTAAAAAACTTGATTATCAATAGAAAGATAACTTATATGAAATACAATAAAATAAATCAAGCAATTATTCTTCTTATGCTAAACCAGAAAAAGAAGAAGAAGAGGGTATATCAGAATTACAATACTTGTACGATTATAAATTATAACAAATTAATATGTTTAGAACAGAAAATGAGAAAGAATTTATTCTTGATGGCATAGATAAAATTGATGATTTTGAAATCAAATACCAATATTATTTGAAATTAAATGAAAATTCATAACTGTTTAGTCTAATAAAAATATTTAAAAAAATACTCGTCATAATTATTATTTCAACAAGTAACTAATGGAGACCTATAAAATGAAATCAAACAATTAAAAACTAAAGTTAAAAATTTTAAAAATTAACTACAATAACACAAATTTAATGAATTATAATTAGACATACAATTATTATTATTTGAATCAAACACCGTTACGATAGACATAGACAGAACATAACCATCCATGTCTATTCAACCTATAAACCAAGAACCCCAAAGTGAAGAGCAATATCTCGATTTAATCATCAAATACATTTTTAAAAATAGTACAACTAAATCATATTAGTAATAAATAATAAATTTTATCTCAAATCAATAGTCTTATTAGATATAGAAGTTGATCAAAATTATATATAAAAAAGTTTAATACTTACTAAATATTATCAAAAAATAACTAAGAAATTACATATGGCAAGTAGATAAAAAACTAAATATCAACTAAAAAATTATAAATGCAACAATCTATAATCGGGGACACTATTTTTGATCCACTTTTATATTACTAAAAGATCTCCAACAAAACATCATACTAGGAAACCCATTTTTTACACAAATTTATCCTTTATTGCTTGTGTTGAAGGCATCTCAACCCTAGTTTTGGGAAACATGATTCTTTTTTCTTTTATACACCTTCAAGAATTTCAAGCTATATTAATATATCAAAAAATTAATGCTATAACAAATAAAGAAAAATAAATTTAATATTTACTGGGAGAATTACAAATAGCAAATATTAAACAATAATTAACAAATCTTTTACTACAAGAAAAATAAAAAAGGTTGCATCAAACATTTAAAAATAAAGTATACTCAAACCTCCCCAATGCCTTTTGGGTTCTTTAGTAATACCAAGTAGAGCTACCTTATGAAACAGGTTTTCATGAGTTAGAAATTCTAACCAATACTAGATCCATTCAGATGAATTAAAAATTATTAGAATACAGCAAGAAAATTTAAGATCTATTAAGTAAAAAATTAATTAGGCTCTCTAAATCATCTTGGAGCCATTCCGCTTACTATGTGATAAAACAAGTAAATATAGAACGAGACATTCCAATATTAGTCATCAACCATAAGCCACTTAATAAAATACTCTAATAGATTAAATATTCAATATCTAATAAAGGAGACTTACTCAACCGACTATATAATAAAAATATCTTTTTAAATTTTAATATGAAATTTGGATTCTAACAGATCCAAATAAAAGACCAAAATAGATGCAAAATAGAATTCACAGTCCATTTTAAACATTACGAATGGAATGTAATACTTTTTGGGCTTAAAAATGTCCCATCTAAATTTTAAAATATAATGAATCAAATATTTAATCAACATACATAATTTATAATAATATATATCGACAATATTCTAGTATTTTTAAAAACAATAGAATGGTATTTTAAACTTTTACACCAATTTTTACATATTATAAAATACAATGGCTTAGTTGTGTTATTTATAAAAATAAAATTATTCTAAACAAAAGTAATATTTATAGGTTTCAATATTCATCAACACACTATTACTACTATACAAAGATCAATTAAATTTACAAAAAAAAATTCAAATAAAATCAAAGATAAAAACTAATTACAAAGATTTTTAAGATATCTCAATGACATTACTAATTTTATTTCAAATTTAAACAAATTTATGGACATTTAAATTAAAGATTTTAGAATAATCCTCTTGCATAGATTGAGATACATACTAACATTATCAAAAGTCTTAAATAACAAGTCCAATATCTATCCTGTTTAGGTATACCACAACCTAACACTACACTTATAATGGAAACAGATGCATCCAACATTGGATACGGAGGTATCCTTAAACAAAGACTAGAATCAAATATATATACGCAAATCATACATTTCTATTTAGGATTATGGCTTGGACCATAAAAAAACTTTCTACAATCAAGAAAAAAATTTTATCCATTATTTTAAACATATCACAATTTTCAGATAATATATATAACAAAAAATTTCTTTTACGCATAGATTATAAAGTTGCCAAAAATGTCATACAAAAAGATATTAAAAATTTAATTTATAAATAATTTTTTTATCAGATGGCAAGTAATTTTATCCATTTTTTATTTTGATATTGAATTTATCAAAGACACTTCAAATTTGTTATCAAATTTTTTAACATGTGAATTTTTACAAAGATATTGTACCTCCTAAAGCCAATAAAGCCAAAACTATCCAATCTCCTTCAACACCAATAAAACAATCAACTAAGGACTATGCACTGCCAAAACCACAATTTTAAAGATACAATCCAACCAACATCATCCTCCTCCACCATACCCACAGAGACCTCTACCAATTATATAACTAAACCTTTAGCATTACATATAACCATGACCACTCTACTTAAACAACCATTATACAAAGACATGTCGGCAATTACCAGTAGAATGCTTTCTGATAATTATTTATTCAACACTACTGATACTTTAAAAATCCAACATTACTATAAACTCATCCTTGTAGACTCTGGATCTATTGAACCCAAGCACTATCAGAGTCCCTAAGACAACTTAATTATTTACTCAATCTGTAAGATCATGTGTGTTAGGCATCCCCAGGAAACTGTTCTCAACACCTAAGACATTAAGCCATTTTCAGTCTACTACCATCATATGAGTTATAATTATCAAAATTATAAAATTATATAGTATAATACATTTTACCTTAAATCATATATCCGTTCTTAGTTAATCTAGTTTGATAAATTGTCTGAAATAACTATCTCATTGGTTTATTGAATTGTGGCTTTATTTAAGCCATATTGCCACTATTTATCTACCCAATATCCAAGAATCATGACTTTACTATGAAAAGTTATGCACGGATTTGTTTCCCTATCACAAGAAAATAAGTTTTCATATTGATTATGAAATCTCATAGATAATGGTATGAGCTTTCACTTGTCAAATACTATGAAGGAACTCCATTATCAATTGTTAGAGAATTTTGGGTTAAATAATGGGACAAATTTGATCGTTTTTTGGGTTACTACAACTCTTATTCAATCACATTTCCAACAACTTATGGCCGTAAAACAAACTCTCAAAGAAGTTTCAACTTTTCTTCCTCCTTTATCAACACCAACTACTCCAGTAGCACCAGTTTTGCCTACCCCAGCCGCTCAACCGACAGCTCCACCAACGCCTCATATTACTACTTCGCTTACACCATCACTCTCTTTTTTGTCCAAGAAAGCCCAACTCAGCGACTTCTTAGCCCATATGCAATCCACTATGAAGAAATGAGCCGACATAATCGATGATGATTCATCTAGCTTGTCTACATAGCCTCCCTCGCAACTACCTAGCCCAAAGGACTCTAATCCATATGATGGTTCATTTGCTCAAGATCCCTCGACTTTTGAACACTATCAAAATACTTTGTATTAATCTGCTGATATTTGCCCATTTTTAAATATATTTTTTTTATTATGTTTAAGAAACTATTATGACTCAATTCGTACAAGATCGTTAGAAATATCAATGGATAGAGTTTATCAATAGTATAAAATAAGCAATCAAAGTAAATGCTCTGTAATGGCACCATCAACTTTAGTATCCATAGTACCCAAAAGTAAATGCTCTACAGTGACGCTATTAACTTTAGCACAAGTACCCAAAAACAAACATTTTACGATGATGCTATCATCTTTTTTAGACTAATCGAGTAAGCATACTCTACAATGACGCCATCAACTTTTTCAAGTTAGCCAATATGCTTTATAGTGACGCCATCAACTTTTTCAGACTAATCGAGCAAGTATGTTCTACAATGGCGCCATCAACTTTTTCAAATTAGTCAAGCAGGCATGATAAACAATATGTGATGCCATCTTAATGCCTACCCACCTACTCACCTAAAATTAAATGTATGAGATTATTCAAGAATCAATGGCCTAGATCAATTCACCTATATTATAAAAAGAGACTCAAGCTAGAGGGGCATCATTGCCATCTAAAAAGTATAAAGCCTCCTAACTTCTTATTTATCCTTGTACCCATTGTATCCCTACTTTTTAAAATTTTGTATCAAAATTATACACTTTCCTTCATGAATCAAAGTTTGAAGATATTTATCAAAATTGTGGTATTATTCCTCTCTCTTGTTTTATTATATCATATTTAAATTATTGAATTAATGATCATACACACATTTAGGTATCAAAATCTAGAGTTATTTAATTTTTAATCCAAACCTTGAACATAAAATCCTCCATCGGAAATGAAAAGCAAAGAGAAGAAGAAAAATGGGATCACTAGTGTTGTAAATCTCATGATAGAAGTAGAATGGATTAAGTTGGGCTCTATATTTTAAAAAGATGGAGACAATTATTCTCTTAATTTTGATTATTTTGATGCGGCATGAAACCAAACTTTGAGCGGGTTCAGGTTACGTCGATCTTTGAATTTGACTCCGTCCACCGAGTCTGAATCCTACACACCACTAAGACAAACAAAAGGTCAGACGCTGGTGAGATATTATACCACCGAAAATACTCCGATATTTAAGTCAATAAATAGCTTTCCAAGAATTGAGAAGGTAGAAAAAAGGATGTAACGAAGGTGAGAAGTAGAGAGAGTTTGTGGGGATGATTTGGCTCTCGCTGGGAGAGGTTAATACCGCTCGTCAAGAGCGTTGATTCCTGACTTTCGATTTTTGGGGACTGTGGTGATAGGAAGTACCGAGAGTGTGGGCGTCCTAAAAGTGTGAGAACTTGAGAAGATGTCAGGAAAACTCTCAGGGATTTCTCTAGAAAGAGGGATATGAATGTCAGAGCAACTCGTATGAGTGTAAGAGTGTTTGTTCTCTTTCAGAAGGCCTCCCTGGAGTGTTGACTCCACAACCTTCTAATAATCGATAGGTTGAGAATTCTTCCTTCGGAAGGAGTGTGGGATTTCAGTACTCTGTTGGAATAGCTTCCATTCGTGGCGCTGGCATTAATGGCGGTAACGGCTCCTTGGGAGGTTCTCCTTCCTTATGTGTATAGCAACAGCTAGGATTTTACAGCAGACAGGGAAGAGAATCTAGCACTTTTCTCATGGGATGAGTACTGAATCTCCTGGTGACCATTGATGTGGAGGTTACCTTCTAAGGGAGCACGAAATCAAGGAAAAAAGCTGTTGCAGGTCAAACTGGGCCTGGCCCATGTAAAGTTGATTCGAGGGGAGGCATGTTACAATGTTGCTGGTCAGCATAAATATTGACTGTCCCTGGTGCCAGTTGTCCGTCTTTATGCTAGTTTCATTGGCCTGACATCCGATCAATGGTTCGCGTTGACCGTCCAGGCCAATGCATGGACCTTCGTGGATTTGGGTCATTCCTCCTTCCTGGGCCACTCCACTATGGGAGTACTCATCACTGGCCCCCACCACCGGTGGTCTGATTTCTGTCCTCCAACATGTCCTTGATGGGCCGCGTGGCTTGGAGGTCGCCAAGACCTGTTAACTGGATTTGTTGACCGTACAAGCCCAAAATTCAAAGATCATGCCAGAGGAGAAGTGGACCAATTTTACTGACTGCCCTGGCTAAAATTCAGAGAACCTACTAAAGGGATTGTTGACCAAACTCGTTGACCGCCAATGCCAAAGTCCGGAGAACCTTCTGAAGAAAATGTTGATCAGATTTTTTTACCGTCAAGGTCAAGGTCCGAAGAACTTGCTGAAGGCGATGTTGACCAGATTTGTTAACCGTCAAGGCCAAGGTCCAGAGGACTTGTGAGAGTGGAGTGACGCGTCATCTTTAGTTATTTTGTTCAAACAAAAAGGCATCCACGTATCTACACACGGTGAATTGGAGATCCCGATAATTAATGCACCGAGGGATCTGCTTCATCAGTACCCATTCAGGGGCACCATGTGTCAGTAATGATGGCACTTGTTACGAGACGGTTACATTGGCTGGCGTTTGTGCTGCCTTCAAGTTGCCCATTCATCTCCTTTTTTAAATTTCCCACGCCTTCCTTCATGTTTGAGTGAGTATATTTTTTTCAAAGTGTTGCACCGCTTCCTTTATTACACCTATGCTCATGGCTCCTGTTGCACAAATCGCTTCAAGCCTCACAGAGACTGACCTGAAAAAATTGTATGTTGAGTACAACATTCCTAAAGCGATCATTCCCCGCGTTCCTGATAAGGAAGACAGGGCATGCTCACCGCCTGAAGGTTGTATAACCATTTATATGGCCCATTTGAGGAGTGGGCTATGCCTTTCCCTTCCTGACGAGTTACGGGAGATTTTGATCACCCTTAGGGTCCCTGTTGCACAGCGTCGTGCCAATACTGTGCGGTATCTGTGCACATTCTATATTTTCTTTCGTAAGCATTTAAGGAAGTTGACGGTGGAGATGGTGAGGGTCCTATTCAAGGTCAACAGAGATCAAAGTGGATCTCTTTGGCTCCGTGGGTTGGTCTTCAGGTTAGCACCGCCATTTACGACTCCTTGAAGAATTGAAAAGACAGGTTCTTTTTTGTTTATGTGGACAGATCCTGGCTGTTGGCCAATGAATGGAGCAAGGTTCTTAAGATTTACACCGAGACTCCTACTAAGATAGAGACGGAGTCCCCAGAGTGGCTCTTCGAGCTCGTAAAGAAACCACACTTGAATTTTTGAAGAAACCACCTGATCTCTCACGATAAGGTCAGGCAGGCCAAGTGGGGGCCTCCATCACCAGAACAAAAGCTGATGAAGGCCGAGAGGAGGAGAATCAAAGCCCTTGCAATCAGGGAGTCATCCAGCGATGGTTCTCCCGTTAGTCCAACAATGGCGGTGGCAGCAGTAAGGTCTTCCTCATCCTCCTCCACTGATCCTAAGAATGTGCTAATTGGCCAGCTGATCGGAATGGGGGATAGCTCCAGCATATGCGGCGAAGGTTCCGACGTTGAGATTTTTACTGTGAAGTTGTATCCCGCCCCTAGCTGTATTGTTCTTGCCCTCCCACCGTCGGAGCGCTTGACGAGGTTGCAACCTTCCTCGGAGGCCATCATTGAGGGTGTCACTGAACCATCGAAGAAGGTACCTAATGGGGAACCGAGGGAGGTTCCTATTAAGCCTCCTGCCGAGCTAGCTGCCATGACATCTGACGAGCCAACTCCTGAGGAGACTCCAGAGGAGCCAAGAGTGTCAGTTGTCAGAGAACCTCAACCGACAGTCGAGGTTTGGGTAGAGATCACGGAGGAGGCTGCCGCCGATGAGCCTGTACGAACCGTGGGAAGGCTAGAGGGGTATGATGTTGGAAAGCCATCGGAGACAGACAACCTTGTGGCGGAGCTGCTGGAGGAATTTGTAGCGGAGGCTACCGCTGGGTATGCTAGATAAGGTTCCATTTCTGGTCCTCCGCCATTTGAGTCAAGATCTTGTGCTAGGCAAATGCTTCCAACACGACGGATTTGGCAGGTGAACTTTTCGCTGCCGACCCTTCCTCTTGGTTTGATTGCTGCTAATACTTATCATTTTTTCAGAAAAAAAAGTCTCTACTTCTATTGTTAAGGCAATTGGCCAGCAAAACCTGGCGATCGCTGATAGGGACAAGCCGATTGCTTGGATGTCAAGGAGCTAGAAGCAATGAGGACCGAGCATCGGGATGATGTGGTCACTCTAGGAACAGTGCTAGCCAACCTGGAAGCTTAGGTTACCCAGCTTACAGAGGATAATTCAGTCTTAAAGATGCCGTGGTGCTAGGTCTGGTTGAGGAGAATAAAAAACTTAAGAAGGAGAACGCTCGCTTAAAGGAAGAGGCTGACCGACCATGCGACACCTTGACCATCTTATGGGGCAAATGGCCACCCTGGAGAATCAGCTAGCCACACGTATCTGTCCCAATGAGGTTGAGAAAATGGTGTTGGCATGGCTATGGGAGGAGATCAACATTAGTCGGCGTCTTGCTCGACTAATTGATCCCAACTTTTCAATCGAATTCCTCAACTTGGAGATCTGTTCTGCTCAGTGTCGTGAGTGCCTCGTGGCGGAGCCCCGGACCAGTAGCAGTTTGCCAGCGCCTCCTTCTAGAAACTTTGCCCCTCCTTAGTTCTTGTGACTATGGTTTTTGTAATTAATATATCGACGAGTGAACATAATCAATAAATTGGCTATTTCAATGACGTTTTGTATCTTTTGCCTTTAATGTGATTCTCATTCCTCCATTATTGTGATACCTAGCCAACTCTGTCCACAGGTTGGTCGTCCGTCTTACTTAAGACGTTGTAGGTATTTTTCGAAGGGCATGAGACTTCAAGTAGGTTTACCCGAATCTCGTGCCGTGCCTGATCCATGCTTACAAGGGAGTAAAGGCTTGGTGATGCTGCTCTAGTGTAAACGGGGGTGGCCGACTTTTGGAAGGAGAGCCTTTGCTAATGACGACCATTGTTGACTGATCACGCTCGCTCCCAGCGAAGGAGGTTATGGCGTGTGCTGGTTGACCCCCTGAGATTTGACCGCGAATGGGCTACTTGGATGACCAATTTTTAGTTCAACCGTTAGTAGGCCGCCTAGATAACCAGGGTTTTATTACGATCACTCGGGGACCGCCTGAATGACCAAGGTTTCACTACAACCGCTCTTGAGCAGCCTGGGTGATCAGGGTTTTATTATGACCGCTCGTGGGCCGGCTGGATGAACAGGGCTTGCTTACTAGATGGTGAAAATCCTTCTGACTAAGGGGTAGTCTAGGTCGTGTAAACCTGCAAACATACATAAACATGCATATGGAGAAGAAAAGGAAAAGCATCTACAGTGAGGTGACATAACGTGCAAGGTGTTCCTCTATGCATGCCGATGGTTGACTTACCTATGCCTCTACTGAAAGTAACGCTTGAGGTAGATCGCGTTTCACATCCGAGGAACCAACTTTCTACTCTGGGTTCAGAGTTTGTACACTCCTTTTCAGTGGACGGCGGAAACTAGGAAGGGACCCTCCCAATTCGGGGAGAGTTTATTTGAGTTGACGATCTTGCCTGTTGCCTCGATACTTTGCAAGATCAAGCCTTCGACCTCAAAGTGCCGGGCTTTTACCTTCATTAATAATAGCACGTAACCCGCTGTTGGTAGGCTATCGTCCGCAGCCTCGCGGGCCTCTTCCAACAAGTCTAGGTGTTTCCAAATTTTTTGGGAGTTGCCCTATGGGTCAAAAAACTCAACCCTGAGACTCGAGAGCTAAATTTTGATCCAGATTATCCCCTCAACCCCATAGTAGAGGCTAAAGGGTGTCTCACGAGTCAGCTCCTTAGGAGTTATCCGGTAAAACCATAGGACAGAGGGAAGCTCGTCGACTCAGGAGCCCCCTGTATTCTCCAACTTGGTCTTTAGACCATAGAGTTGCGTTCGGTTGGTGACTTTTACCTGCCCATTTGCTTGTGAGTATGCCACCAAAGTATGGTACAGTCTGATGCTTAGGCTAGTGCAATACTTGAAGAAGCGCTTTCCCAAGAATTAGGTTCCGTTGTCAGTGACGATAGCCTCGAGGATGCCAAATCTGCTGATTACATTTTGACGGACAAATTCAAGAGCATTATGCTCTGTGATTATGGCCAATGGGATGGCTTCAATCCACTCGGTGAAGTAGTTGATGCCAGCGATAATGAATTTTATTTGCCCTGTTGCAAGAGAAAATAGGTCGAGAATATCTAACCCCCATTGTGTGAATGTCCATGGGGTCTCGAGGGATTTCAGCTCGGTTGGCGGGTGGTGGTGAAGATTGCCGTGAATCTGGTAGTTTTCACACCTCGTGACGAACTCGAGGGCGTCCTTTTTCATCGTTGGCCCGTAATAATACTCGCGCATAATTTTGAATGCCAAGTTCTTGCCGCCAATATGCGATCCGCATATATTAAGGTGGACTTTGCCTAGGGCGTAGTCGGATTCCTCTGCAGTGAGGCACCGAGGTACGAGGTCGAGTTGCCACGGCGATATAGCCGTCCATTTATCATGGTATACCAGCCGGCCATCTTTTTGACCCACTTGGTTTCGTCTGCGTCTTTTGAAAGTGCTAAATTTGTCATATATTTTTGGTATGTGGCCATCAGATTTTCTACTCTTGAGATCAGCATTGCTTCTCGTTCCTCCGTGCTAGGAGCATTGAGAATTTTCCACATGTCCCTTGAGTATTATTCTAAATTTTTGGCCGCCGCCGCCCTGGCAAGCTGATCAGCCTTCCAATTCTCAGCTCTAGGAAAGTGAACAAGGATCATCTTGTCAAACCTCTTACTGATCTACTTGGCCTTGGCCAAGTACTTAGCCAACTGGGGGTTGCTAGTTTTGAAATCCCCATTAACCTGGTTGGCGACCAATTCAGAGTTACTGTAGATGGTCAGCTGCCTTGCCGAGCATTCCTTAGCCAGTCTCAATCCAGCCAACAGGGTTTCGTATTCTGTGATATTATTTATCGTCGGAAAGTCGAGTCGGAGTGAGTACTTCACTTCAATCCCGTCTGGAGTTTTTAAGACTACTATGACTCCGCCGTCAGAGTCCGTAGAAGATTCGTCCACGTTGATGACCCATTTCAGTTCTTCCTCGTGCTGTTCTACATCCCTACTGGGTTATTCCTCTAGAATTGGGGTCATGATCTTGACGATGAAGTCGGCTAAAGCCTGCACTTTGATGGCGGGTTGGGGCCGAAATTTGATGTCAAACTCTCCAAATTCGATAGATCACTTTACCAGCCACCTAGAAACGTTAGGTTTTTATAGAATATTTTTTAGAGGCTGGTCGGTGAGAACAATCACTCGATGGGCCTGAAAATAAGGTCTAAGCTTTCGGGTAGAGAAAACAAGCGCTAAGGCTAGCTTTTCTGCATGAGGGTAACACGTCTCCGCACCGGTCAATGTTTTGCTCACGTAATAGACCGGACGTTGGGCGTCAGAGTCCTGGCGTATGAGGACTAGCTGTGGGCCACCTCTGGTACTCCTAGGTAGATGTAGAGCTCCTCTTTGTTTTTAGGTGACATTAGCAACGGTGGGCTAGCCAGATACGCTTCAATTCGTCAAAAGCAGTATAACACTTTGTCGTCCACTGGAACCTGTTTTCTTTTGTTCCCCTTAGTGCCTTGAAGAAAGGCTGGTACTTGTCTCCAGATTTCTCCAACAAGTGGGACAAGGCTACCAGTCGTCCTGTTAGCCACTGGACGTCCTTGACTGTCCGCGGTGGTGACATGTCAGCGAAAGCCTTAATCTTCTCTAGGTTTACCTCAATCCCTTGTTGGGAGACGATGAAACCCAAAAACTTCTCAGAGGAGACTCCGAAGGTGCACTTGACTGGATTTAGTTTCATTTAGTCTGTGCTGAGTACCTCAAAAGATTCTGTCATATCATGTATATGGTGCCTGGTGTGCCTGTTTTTATGAGCATATTATCGACGTACACCACCATGTTGCGGCCGATCTGCTTTTCGAACATCTTGTTTATAAGTCGTTGGTATGTGGCACCTGAATTCTTCGGACCGACAGGAATGACCTTGTAGAAATAGGTGCCTTGGTCGATCATGAATGAGGTGTGCTCATCGTATTTTGGATTCATCCGAATCTGGTTGTAGCCTGAGTACGCGACCATGAAGCTCAAAACCTCGTGGCCTGATGTTGAGTCCACCAACAGGTTGATTCGTGGCAAGGGAAAGTCATCTTTTGGGCTGTCTTTCTTAACATCGGTGAAGTTTATGCACATTTACTATTTTTCATTACTTTTCTTTACCAAGATGATGTTTGAGAGCCAATCCGGATACTGAATCTCCCAGATAAAGCAGGCGTCTAACAACTTTTTAACCTCCTCCCGGATGGCGATTAATTTTTTTATTAAGTGATTTCTCCGCTTTTTCCTAATAGGCTTGCAGTCAGGATCGAGGCCCAATTTGTAAACTATTACTTCGGCCAAAATCCCGAGCATGTCCATGGGGGTCCACCCGAAGATGTTAGCGTTCTTCCGTAAGAACATGACCAAATCACCGCACAGTGTCCCGGTGAGTGAGTTGCCAATCTGTACACATCTTTTTAAATTTTTTAGATTTACTGAGATTAGATCGGTTGCCTCTCCGGACTACGCTTGCTATAAAGTTACCTCATCCCGATGGTTTAGTTCTCGTGTTGATCTGGTGCTGCTACTCGAGGAGATTTGGGACATATAACATGTCCACCCAGTGACCTGGTAGCACAACACTTCGCCTATATCGCAAGCTATCAGAAATTTTATTTTAAGATGTGGTATTGAAGTGACAGCTCTGAACACTATTAGACATGGGCAACCTAGTATGGCATTGTAAACAGCAGACATGTCAACTGCCAGGAAGGTAAGCGTTTGACTTGCCGTTCTTGGATATGAACCCAGAGTTACTTTTAGCTGGATCATCCTGTGAACAGGCACGGGTTCGTTATCCGGGCCATATAATCGGCCTTCAGCAGGCCTTAATTGATTCTTTTTTAGACCAAGTTCAAAAAATGCATCGAGGTAAAAAAAATTACATGAACTTTTATTATCAACGAACACTCGTTTCAGCTGGTAGTCGATGCTACCTTCTGAAATGAGGGCGAATACAATTAGGGGATTTGCATGGGGAGATATTACATGCTCAAAATCATCATTACTAAAACTAATGACGTTCTCAGTGCGCTATTTCTTCCTAGCATACTGCTCCCCATGAGCCGTCGAAGTCTTGGTAGGCCGAGTTGTAATCATATTGACAACTCCTACTACGACCCGATTTGTTAGTGGAGATGATTCAAGACCTCTACCAACTGTCGTACCAGAGCTCTGACCAGGATCCTTTATGAACCTCATGAGATGGCCTCTATGTATTAGCTCTTCTATCTCCCTCTGGAGTATTTTACAGTCTTCGATGGAGTGTCCAGATGATTGATAGAAATTACAGTACTTGGCTGGATTTTCTCCTACCGCCTTCTTAAGTGGCTTGGGCCACTTGAGGAACTTCTCACCCTGAATCTGCATGAGGACATTCGAGTGCGTGTCCGTCAGGGGCGTTAGGCTGATTGGTCCACAGTCCTTACGCTCTGTCGGCCCGGTCCTATGGTGCTTCCATCGGGGGTGTTCACCGCCGCCATGTTTCCTCTTTCCTTCAGTCGGAAAAGAGTGTGGATGTTCAGTCCGCTTGGAACATTTAGCCTCGTTGGCCTCCTCTACTACCGCGTAGGCCCTGGTGATAGATTCTGCTTCGTGAAAGGTCTGCAGGTTCTTATGTGTCAAGTGCCTGAAGAAATCTCCATACGTCAGCGCCGAGATGAAACTACCTGGTTTCATTTCCTTCGTGAGTCGGGGGATCCACCTACCTTCTACCACAAAACGATCCAAAAAGCTTCCATGGGTTCTCCCCATAATTCTGCTTGATGTGCGACAGATATCAAGACTACTTTTTTTCCCTGTGACTGGAGACATACTGTCACGACCCGAGACCACAATATACGCAGGTCAAAAATAAAATCAATAATAATATTTCAATCAACCATAATAACCCAATCCGGGTGTGACAATCACATACATGCAGGACCCAATATAAATAAAACCCGGACAAGATCTCATCGAATAAAAATCCAGACAAATATAATATATGACCTGCTAACCATGATCGCAAGGGAGGTATTCAAATTTACAACTCATCCACATAATGCAATAGCTCCAATATTTCACATACAATGATCAAGGCCACCATCCGGTCATAAATAATAACCATAACACATCCTCGAGATCAGAAATATACCAAATATAACATCTACACTCACCAGAAGGAATATCTGAGCCCGATCACGTTCGAGCTCCTGCAAGCGTATCCATGCCACTAGTCTGAAGGGATAAAACATGAAAATGTGAGCCTAAAGCTCAGCAAGAATCAATAATCATATAAAATGATACATATAAATCAGATGCAGGGATATCGCATAGTAATCACGTAAAATAAAACACAATGTCCGTGAAATTCCTGAAATTCGAGGAGATGTCTCATACTAAATCATCGTCCGTATTAACTCATCCCTCCGGGACAAAATCATATAAATCACGATCCCGTAAAATCTCGTAGATGATATCATATCATATGATCCGAGGTCATATTACAGAATCGCGACTGTCACCACATCTGCGTGGGACACATAACGTCGTTCGGATCTAAAACTCATAATACAGAAATCAAAAGAAGACTGTCGGAACTAAAACATAAATCAAAACACGTTCCGGGTTTATCATATCAGTACGTACGAGATATTTTCATCGCCCATCCGTGGGCCAAACCACGTATCTCAAATCGTCGTCCGCGAAACACATTCAGAAATACAAAGTACGCACGAAATCAGAGAACCAAATATCAATGATACCAACTTAAGGAAGGGTTACCCTCGTCCGGCAACCACGGCTATATCGGCTGCGATTTAAGCCAGCGGCTCAAGGCTCGGCTACGGTTTAGCCCAGTAGCTCAAGGTCATCCATGTACTCTGTCTCCCATAGATTAGGAACTTGCTCACTATGTTTTACCACCCGCGGCTTTGTATGCAACCTCAAGTTTTAGTTATATATTAGGACGTCCAAATATATTAGTTTTCCGGCAATTCCTTACGATGGTTCTCAATTAAATACACAGTGGGGCAAGTCAGCTACTAAAAGTCTCAATCTTCCTTCCGGCGGAAGTAGCCTATCATATACGTCCCCGTCGGGACTAAGCCTCCCCGTCAGGAGCGGTACCAAATGTCTCGTGCCTCGGATCACATAAACGATCCCTCGGGTCTCGGACCACCATGGTCCCGTAGTAATCCCGCCCCCGGCAGCATGCATGGTTAGTGCAAGGCCTGGTTCATGGTTCCACAACATACGGATACACAAATGTACATATATATCGTCTGGATGTCCAAAACCCTTCCAAATCATAAATACCAGTACAAAACCACCGCACAACCGACAAAATATACATGCATATACAAAATTGATAAATTGGGGTATTTAAAAATACATGCATATTAGTAAAATCTCCTACAGTAGTCAAAATGCTTCGAAAATTAAATCAGACCAAAAATAGGGCGAGAGGATACTTGACTTAATATTATACTCTGTAGATCTGAAGAAAGGATGCCCCAAAGCACTCCAATTGGGCCTCTCTCTCTCTCCTGTGTCACGCGCGCCCCGCGTTGCCCTCTCTCCTCTCTGCGCACGGCTTCAGCCACACCGCCGCCGCAGCCTGCCGCCTCGAACGGCCGTCGTCGGCCTTCACGGCGACCCTCGTCGCCGCCGCTGCCCCCCGTCCGGCCGCCACCCTCTCTCCCGCGCGGCTTCTCTCCTCGCGCAACCGTCGTCGATCTCTCTCCCTCGAACGACTTCTCTCCTTCGCACCATGCCACCGCGCCCAGCCCACGAGAGCTGCGACCACCGCACACCACTGCGGCCACCAATGTCGCCGATACCACCCCGAACGACCGCCGTCGACTCTTCCGACACCGATTTCCTCACCCAAAGCCGCCGCCGCCTCAACCCGCAACCGCCGCAACAATCGCGGCCACACCCACAACCACCATCGACCGCCGTTCACCTGCGACGCCGCCGCCGCCGTCGCCGTCTTCCTCTTCTCCCTTCTCCTCTTCCTCCTCCTCCTTCTTCTTCCTCGCGCAAACCCTAGCCGCCCCTTTCCTTTTCCCCTCTCTCTCTCCCCGACTCTTTCTCCCCCTTTCTCTTTTTTTCTTTTTCTTTTACTTACTTATATATATATATCTTTAATTTTGAATTCCAAATCGGATTCCGAACAACTGCACAGGCGCGCCTCGGGGGCCGCCCCAAAATCCCGATTATTCCTCAAAATTTTAAAATATTTTAATTTACTTTCACCACGTCTAAAATACCCAAAATCAGAATTAATATTAAAATAATCCAACCGGGATCCGAAATATTACAAAAGCCATATATGTCTCGCTGACGAACTGGAAGAACCAGTTCTTTTCCGTTAGTGTGGGGGTGGACTGGCCCCTTGCGAGGGGCTGGAGCCAGGTTCCGGAGGCGTATTTTGGGATGTCGTCTACGGCGGAGACGGCAGCCTACGAATGGCTGACTAAGGCCATCCACCAGAATCCCGACAAATTCAAGCGAGATTTCCTAGTTTCCCGGGCGGAGGCCAAGAAAGTAAACTGGGGACCGCCATCCCCGGTTCAAGAACCAAGGCCACTGGTTAGGATGATGAACCCTGAAGACTCCAAGGGTGTGATCATCCGTATGAGGCACACGGAC
Organism: Nepenthes alata; assembly: GCA_028571085.2. Lineage (NCBI taxonomy): Eukaryota > Viridiplantae > Streptophyta > Magnoliopsida > Caryophyllales > Nepenthaceae > Nepenthes > Nepenthes alata. The sequence continues at coordinate 1,465 of JAOVVI020003828.1, read as the reverse complement.
GAAGGGTTTATTGGCCCGCTACCCAAGAAGGTGTTGGAGACGCCTTCATCGTCGTCGTCCCACCTTGATTATGTCGCTGCTGGAATCTGCTGTGGTCCCGGCAGCACTGCGGGCATGGAGAAGACCTATGAAGACTGGCCGGTGGATTCAAAAGTCATCTTGGCACAACCTGCACCGCAAGTGGTTCCCGGCGCCGTATTAATGGAGCCTTTTGAGGAGCCAGCTTGCGAGCCGACGGTGGACGCGCGGGAGCCGTTCGTCAGTTCCCCAGTTGTGCAGACTTCTGCTGCGGAGCGAATAGTGGTGCTCGATCCTCCGACTGCTGCCCCAGAGGCTGCATTTGACGATCCTGTAGCTACCGTGGGTGAGTCTGATGATATCCTGGAGCACATTCTGGAGGAGGGAGCTACGAGCTCTGCTCGAGAGGATGCTCCTAGTCCACCGCCACCCAGGTCAGGTCTGGAAGCTAGGCCCGTGAGAAAATTTTGGGAGGTATGACTCTTGGTGATTGGTTCCTCGTGCTTTCCTTTTTTCAGGTTGCTGACTTGCTCTTTGTCTGTTTTTTTTGTGCAACCGTTGAAGGTGGTCTCCGCCTTTTTTAAAGTGGTGGAGCAGTGTGATAAGGCGCTGGTAGATAGGGAGGCGGAGATCGCCTGGCTGGGTGCCAAACTGGCCACTTCAGCAGGGGAGCATCGCGAGGAGACTGCTACCCTTGAGGCTGTTCTGGCGGGAATGGAGACGGAGATTGCCAGCTTGAGAGCTAAGAATGCCCGTTTGAAAGAGGAGGAAGACCAGAGCAAGGGAAGCAAGTAGCGGCTTGCAGATCAGATATCCACCCTGGAGAATGAGCTAGGTCTCCGGATTCTCCCCCACGAGGTCGAGGGTATGCTGCACGCCCGGATGTTTGACGGGGTCCAGGTCTGTCGGCGTCTTGCGAGGCTGATCGACCCTAACTTCCCTGCTCAGTACCTTCATTTAGAAAACCGCGAGGCGCAGCATAAGGACGACCTCATGGAGGAGCCCCGGGATAGCCAGAGGCGGCCGCCGCCTCCTTAGCCTTTTGTAACTCCTCCTGCTTGTAATTTTGTAACATATTTAAAGCAATGAAATGGAAATTTTTTCGATTCTGTGTCCATTGATCTTAATTGCTTTGTGTTTGCAAATGTCGTTGCATTGGGCGGCCAACTTGGTTGGCCAGCAACCGTTGTTGGGTTGTCTAAGGAGCTAAGTTCTTAGGCGCGGCAGGTGGTTATGCTAACCAGCCTGGTGGTGTTGCCCAAGTGATGACTTGGGCAGCCGGCGTTGGAGAAGGAACGCTTCTCGTTGCCGAATGATCGCGTTACCCTCTTGTAGAGAAGATTACTGCGGGAGGTGGCCAACCTGGTTGATTAGCCGCCTAAGGAGTGAAGTCCTTAGGAATGGGTGGTTGTGTGAACCAGCCCTGGTGGCGCCATACAAGTAATGA
>JAOVVI020003827.1:0-15723 GCA_028571085.2 Nepenthes alata | reverse complement strand
ATAAATCTACCTGGAATAAAGTCGAGATAAGTATCTGTAACCCCTATTCTTGGTCTGATTTAATATATGATATATTTTAGATACTATTTAAAATTTTTTCTCACACGCATATATTTTTGTACACCTGATCTATTTATTCTGGGCATGCATGTATGGCTTATTGGCTGATTTAGAGATTTTTAGTATGACATTTATAATTTTAAAGGGTTTAATATTTTTATAAAAGTTTAAATAATTTATCGATCACTGTATATATTTTTACTAGTATATGTATACAAAATTATACATGAAAATTACATTAACTGTGTATTTTTACATACATGTGTCTGGTTATGGTCACAACATTTGAATTTAAATATTTGATATTTTGGCTAACTTCCGACGAAAATTTTTTTTTTTAAATCTCTTTTCATCGGTAGAAAAGGTTTGAAATAGTGACTTTTTCGATTTGATAATATGATTTGACTTTATAATACATTCGAATATCTTAATATATCTAATTAGCTTGAGAATTACACCTAAAATCACAGATGGTAAAACATAAAAAGTAACATTACCCATGGAAGATAGAGTACATGGATGGCCAAGCATGTTGGCCCAATTTGCATTTGATATGGTATAAGGTTACCGGGAGAATATGTAATCCTTTCTCACGCTAGTTTTTAAGTAATCAAAACTTAAATTTGACGCATGATTTATATTTTTGTATAGATTTGTATTAGATTTTAATTTAGACTTGAATTTAGGATTCACCAATTCTACCCATAGATCGTGTTTGGTATATTTCGTATAAATAATTTTTACTATATGTTTTGATATGGATATTTAGACTATCTATTGAGATATTGCATTTGCTTCTGAACATACTATTGGATCATTAGACTATCAGATTCTGGCTCAAATCACGAGCTAATCGAGTATTGAATTTGGACTTAAACTTAGACTTATATTGGACTTTAGAATTGGCTATTTTCCTATTGAAATCAATTTGAATTACTTCTATTTATATATATATACACACATAGCCCGATTAAAATTATTTTTTGATTTGGATATTTATTTTGGACCTAAATATTTGATTTGAGTTCGAGTCGACTATTAAATTTTGGATCTTGAATTTTTATTGGATTTATTATATTAGTGATTTAGATTTAGTCTAATATTCGATTGGATATTTATCCATATGATATTTTCTCTCATTTATTAGACTCGTTTTATTTAAATATGTTACTTGTTAGGCTTTAGACTCATATTTTATATTTTATCTCTTTAGAGCATAAAGTTCATATACATTGTAGTAGTAAGAACGTGATTTGTGAGCTATTTATCCGATTTAATGAGTTTTAGTTTCTTTATGGCTTAAATTGGTATTTAATGTGATTAGATTTTAAAATTGACCAAGTTTAGGCCTATAGTTATATTTCTGACATTGTTCAGATATCACATTATGTCAGATTATGATTATGGTTAAATTGTTATCTCCTTACGATGACTGTAGAGCAGGTTATACTTATATTGTCCGGATGATTGTCCGATGAGAGTCTGTGTGAATTTTAATTTGTTGGGTCCTGTGTATTTCGTTTGTCACATTCAAATTTCTGAGACTTATCATTATTTATTAAATTTATTTAAAATTTAAAATTTTAAAAATTATAATTAATTATTTAAATTGACCTGTTTGGTCCGAATTTCTAATACATTCAAAGGAGTGACATCAATCCTATATTTCAAGATGAGGTTCATAACTGCATGTGGTGTTAGAGAAATCCTAGGAAACCAAGTCACCAACTGGACATACTATTTATCTCAAATCAACTAGGCGATTCCAAACCAACTGATTTAAAACTTTAATCTCCGAGATGAAGCAATGCTATAGTAAGGATAGTCTGGTGAGTCAACTCTTTAGATTTTCCTCGACCCAATGAACCTAAAAAATGTGTATAGATTGGAAGCTCACTGTCGGATCACCTGTATAAACAGTTGAGAGCTTTCATCCTATAAAACTTTGATGTGTTTGGATGGACTCCCGTTGTTATGTTAGAGATACTGATTGAAGTAATGGTTCACAAGTTTAGTATCAATTCGATCGCGAGCCCGTTAGGTGAAAGCAAATGAACTATTCCATTGAGAAATTAATTGCCTTGAGAGAGGAAGTTAAGAAACTACTCAACGTAGATTTCATAAGGAAAGTTCAATACTCGGACTGGCTATCAAATGTGGTACTCGTCAAGAAGGGCAACAGAAAATGATAGATGTGCGTCGACTTTACCGATGGGAATAAAATAGGCCCGAAAGATATTTTTTCATTATCAATAATTGATCTGTTTGTAGATTCAATATCTGGACATGAATTGCTAAACTTCATGGATGCATATTCAAGATACAGTCAAATCTTGATGTGTCATGATGATAAAGAGTACACATCATTTAGGACTGACCAAAGGATGTACTACTATAAAGTCATACCCTTTGGTCTGAAAAATAGATAAACCATTGACCAGAGGCTCGTGAATAAGATATTTAAAAAATAGATCAGTCGGAGTATGGAGGTGTATGTGGACGATGTACTCGTCAAAAGTACAATAGCCAACAACCACATTCGCAATCTCATAGAAGCTTTCGAGGTGCTCCGAGTGCACCAGATGAAGCTGAACCCATCCAAATGCATATTCAGAATAACTTCAAAAACATTCTTTAGCTTTATCATTTCTCATCGGGGAATCAAAGAGAACCCCGAAAAGATAAAAGTCATCACCCACCTCGTCAGTGAAGGAAATTCAAAAACTCACTGGGAAGCTTGTGGTGCTCTCCCGGTTCATTGCAAAGTTAGTAGAGAAATATCACCCTTTTTCAGGCATTGAGGAAGACGAAGGCAAGTGGTTTTTAGTGGACTGTCAGCTACTAAGTAGCCTTCCAAGAACTAAAAGACTATTTTTCCTATTCACCTCTCTTGACATCTCTGAAAGAAGGTGAAGAACTATTTCTATACCATGTAATATCAGACAGTGCTGAACTCAATTCTAATTAGGTAAGAGTTTGTGGTACAATAATTGATTTACTACACCAATAAAGTTTTGACATACATCGAGACTCGTTACTCGTGCGCTGAAAGGATGACTCTAACATTGGTCTACTCTGCGTATGAAGCTACAACCATACTTCCAAGCTCACGAGATCATTATCCTTATGGACTAGCCGATGAAAGGAAGTTTTTAGAAAACTGACATGTCCGAACGACTGATCAAATGGATTATCAAATTTGGTGTATTTGACATGAAGTTTCGACCACAGTTAAGCATAAAGGGTTAGGCCCTCGTGGACTTTATAGTCGAAATGGTGACCTCGGTTCCCTACATCCTCAAAACAAGCATAGACACCCACCAACAAGAAGAGGTTGAATCATGGATCTTGCATGTGAATGAGTCATCAATGCAATCAGGAAGCAAAGCAGGCGTAGTCTTAAGAACTCAAAACAGATCAGAGATGAAATACTCAATGATCATTAGGTTTTTGGCCACCAACAATATCACCGAGTACAAAACCTTACTGGTTGGACTCTGGCTGGCAAAGGAATACTTGACAAAGAACATCAATGTCTACAGTGATTCAGAACTGATTATCAAGCAGGTCACTTGGAACTTTGAAGTATCTTGCCCATTACTCATTAGGGATCTTGTTAGAGTGAACGGCTTGACCAAAGCCTTCAACAAGGTGGAAATACTCCACGTTTTAAGGGAAGAAAACTTGAAAGCGGATCAATTGGAAAAGGTGGTAGCAGCCGCCAATCATGAGCAATACGCCTTAGACATGTGAGAAGTTCTTGCAACCCTAAGCCTCCAATTCCCAAAGTAAGAGCTCCCCTAGATCTTGGACGACAATACCTGGATGGCTCCCTACTGAAGGTTCATCGCCGAAAGCCTTATACTAGAAAGCCCAGATGAAGCCAAATGCATAAAGAAGACAATAGGCTGGTACACCATAATATACGGGAGACTATATTGATGAGGTTATTCTACCCCCTACATACGGTATCTCACACTAGAAGAAGCTAGCTACGCACTAAGAGAGTTGCACCTTAGAATTTGCGAATCACATATTGACGGCAAGAACTTAGCATTTAAGATTATGCGGTAGGGCTATTACTGGCTGACAATGAAAAAGAATACTGTGGAATATGAATAATTGTGAGAACTACCATATCCATAGCAACATTCTCCATCAGCCACACACAGAGTTGCTGACCCTACAGTCACCATGATCATTTGCACAGTGGGAGCTTGATATCCAAGGCTCATACCTGTTGCATCTAGGTAGATGAAGTTTATCATCGTCGGCATCAATACTTCAGTAATTGAGTAAAATTCTCCCCACTGGTATGGATCACTAAGTAAAATGCAATAGAGTTCGTTTGGCAAAATATTTTTGAGGTCTTAATGACTGACAACAGAACCTAATTCACTACCAAGAAATTCATCAAGTATTGTATGAGTTTAAAAATCTAATTTGTTCATACTTTCATCGCATCCTCAAGAAAATAGTCAAGTGTAAGTCACGAACAGAACCTTGCTACATGGGTTGAAGAAAAAATTTAAGGACACAAGGAGCTCCTGAGCGGACGAACTATCTTTCATATTGGGGTTCTACAAGACGACAGCTAGAAAACCTACATGAGAAACACCCTTGTACCTATACTAGAGAATTGAAGCGGTCATCGCGGCAAACATTAGTCTGCTCAACCTCCGGGTTGGAAGTTTTAACCCACAAGGCAATTCCTATCAACTTAGAGTATCTTGACTTACTCGAAAAAGTCCGATAAGCAATAAGGCTGCACGCGATGGATTATCAGCAACAGATTGTTGAGTACTACAATGAAAACATGAAGGCACACCAGTTCAAGGTGAAGGACCTAGTACTTCAGAGTATAGAGGCAATTGGTAAAATACCAACAAGAACAAACTATCCCCTAATTGCAAAAGATCATTTCTAGTCTAAGCAACTCTCCAAAATAGGACGTATAAGCTGCGTTCCTAGAACGAAAAATTGGTCTGAAGGACATGGAATGCTATCCACCTCAAAAAATATTATCAATAGACCGCTGTTGAACATTGGCATGCTTTGTACATATCTTGTGAGCTGTTTGTGTGATATAGCACGTTTCAATTAATAAAATAATCGTTAATTTATCTTGTTGAGCAAGTTCTTCTGAATGCTTGTGTGATTGTATAAATTTAAAGGCCTAGATTGTTCCTAAGTTAAGTAAAATTCTTCACCCGTAAACTGACCTGCTAAAAATATAGTCAAAACTTCAGTCAAAATAACCGAGCAGCCTAAAGAAAGTCAAATTCAAAACCTTAGACTTATAAATATAGCAGCCTGAACGAGGTCGACTGTAATAGCCCGAGAGCTTCAAGACAGAAGTCAAACCCCCTTTAAGCAGCTAAAACAAAACCCTAGATAGTTTTTCAACATGCATGTGATAACTTCCTTCAATAAGAATGAGCACCATCAGTTGATAACAGTCGACGGACTAGAACCCAATGCTCATGTGCAACAACTCCCTCTAACAGGGACAAGTATCATCAGTTAATTGCAGTCGATGGTCTAACCTCCGTCAAAACCCAACAACTATAGCAACTAAACCTAGTTGGCCACAAAGAAGATTACCTATTGCTACGATGTCCTTCCTTAGGAAAGAACACAAATGGACAAAGATGTCCATCAAAGCCCAACGACAATGGTAACAACACTTAGTCGGCAAACAAAATAAGTGTTGAGCAAAATAAATCAACATAAATGAAGAAGTATCAGAGATAGTGATCTAAATGGTCTAACTGACTTATTAAGAAACTAATGTATATGTGTGAAACAATGAGAGTCCATCCAGAGATTACAAAATGTTACCTATGCCTACGAATCAAACAGGCGGTGTTCCTAAGGCTGGGAGCCCCTCATTGAACGTAGCAAAGGGTCTCGTCCTATCTCTGAGAATTCAACTAAATCAGATTGTTGAAGAGCTCCTACGTTCCTTGAATCTAAAAAGCTAGCAAGAAAGTCTAGAGCGAGCAAGGATAAGATCTGTTTGCAATGACGAATGCCATCCTAGAATCTGTTGTCTAGTGCACCGCCAACACGACGAAAACGGATCCTTAGTTTGCCTTCAAGTCAAGTACAATTGCTTTGAAAAGTAGCGAGTTTCTGTTTAGCCTCCTGAAGCTTGTCCTTGAGCGAAGCGATCCGATCTAGACCTGAGATTTTTCTTTTGAGAGCTCTTAAGATCTCACTTGAAACTCAAAAAGTACTTAGTCGAGGTAAGTGGCCCGGTCTTGACTCTGTAGAGCCTTGGCAATGTCAACATTCATTCAAATCTCCATCTCTCCAAGCACGATAGGATCAACGTGCGACTAAGATAGGTGGGAGATTTCAATGTCTCAGCAATGCAAAGCCTCAGACATCAAAAGAAGCACTTCCTACGCCTGCTAAACAAAACGGAATGGTCAGCCAGGAACAACAATGAACAACATAATCATGGAGCGAAGAGCTCTATGAATCAGTACCTTTAAGAAAGATGGACCCTCCTGTTGGGAAGGACAAGAGAATCCTCAAGACCAGGTGCAGACGAAAGCAACAAATACTTCAGAGGCAACACATGGTGGTAGAGCAGCGCTAAAAACTCAGAGAAGAAGGGCATACTCATAAGGCCTCTGGACGTTTAGGTGTTGAAGCCCCTGTAGCCTCTAGGTTATTTCCAATTATTTTTTAGCCACCTGATCATTATTACCACTCTCCCCAGCCAAAATGATAGGAGGAGTGGAGGCGGTTGCATCGGGCGATCAAGGGACCAAGATTAGAACCCCGTACTCAGCTATAGTTGGGGCATTAATTGGTTACTTGTTCCGCCAGCCGAGGGGTCATTTATTCCAACAATAGAGTCAGTAGGGGCTCACCACCCTCTACTAGCCCAGTTGTCTCCTTGATAGCTTGATCAACCAAAGAAGATTGAGGGGAGCCCAGCCTCCACAACGACCCACTGGCAAGCAAAGGAGACGCCTCTTCACAAGCTTCATCAATAGCCTGATTGTATTCAAAATAGGACGGCGAGGGAGGGATCGTCTTGCCAGCTACCCGCTCAGGAGAATCATGGATAAATAGATCTCCAAACTTTCCCTTAGGCTGATGGAATGGCATAGCAATGACGTTGTTCCCTTCAATCTTGACCTCCCACTGAACTTCAATGAAACCTTTTTAGGTGAGCCAGCAATCCATATGGCATAGAATGGCAGCATTCTTCTCAACAAGCCTTGTTAGAGGCCGAGCCATTTGGCACTCTCTCCTGAGGACATCTCCATAGTACACGCCATTGACTCTACCCCAGTGATTGGAAACAGTCTAGTCAGAGGGAACCATCACATATAAGAAACAATCCTTCTTACTCTTGACTGAGCTTGGAATGCCCCCACTTATTTTAGAATCCTTATGAGCGGTAAGAGAAATCTAATCCACATCCTAGTTGAACCATAAAATTACCTTCACGACTCAGGTGTTTAGGAGATGTTTCTTGGAATGAAAGAAAATGTATAAAGAAGCTAGATATCACGTAGCATTGGGATGGAGGCAAGCCACTGGAATCTCTAGATTTGCCAAGATCTCATATAAGTCCTTCGTGAGTGGAAGATGAAGGCCTGCTTTCAAATGGGCCTCGTAGATGGTGATAAATCCCAACCAAGGAGCACAAACCCTATCTTCATCCCTAGGCATCACATACAAAATGGCATAGGGAATTCTACACGTATCAGATAGTGCGTCAACTTCCTTGCTCATGTGAGCAGATTGAATCACAGCGACGTCGTGGGGAGTAGTTCAAGAAGCCATGGGAACAGGAGAGGAAGAAGAGCAAACTTGGGTAGAGCAATTCAAGGAAAAAAGAAGTATAGAAATGGCAGATAGCCTGAGTCTAAATAGCCAAAGCCTTGGCTAAAAAACGACGTCGTTCGAAGGAAATGAAGCGGCGTGTCCCCACAATGGCCGTGACACGTGTCCACATCGTATAGTGCTATGGCATGTCAATCTTGTTGCACCTGTGATGATGACTTGATACTACACCTCTCTATGAAACTGGCTGACCGCTGATGATTCTCTTGCCTCGATTGGTGAGTCTACAGTATAGCGTGAGTTATGGTTCCCTGATGTTTCGCTTTCCAAGACGACAAACTGGCAGCATACAATCCCGTTGAGTTCGAAACAAGTTTGATTAACTTACATCCTAACCAAGCATTTAGGATAAGTTATCATCAGTTGGATTGTTAGAAGATTGATTTATCAATGGTCCGCATTGTCAAATTGTCTAAAATCATACAATAATAAAAAATAACATTCAAATGCTTCAACTATTCAAACCATACAAGAATATTGATACTATGCAATAAAGACAAAAATGTTCATAAAATTTTATTCATTAATTCCTTTTACAAATCACATCAAGCTTATAATAGTTAATGTACAATTCAAAATAAAATAAATAATGTATAGAGCAATGACCCGACTATAGTGGTCCAACTGACCTTGAGACAGACACATAAAGAAGAGGGGCTCTCACCCTTGGAGTGGCAACAATACTCCAAAAATTGCTCACTTCAAGCAAGAGAGTGACGAGAAGCCCTCCCAACAAGAACAATGCGTAGCTCTTTGAATTACTGTGCTTACTCTCAACCGGGAGGCAAACAAAAAAGAAGAAAAAAAGTCCCTCTCCAATGACTGTAGAACAGTCATTTCAAGAGCAGCAGAAGAGTAGAGCTCCTGAAATAGATGGAAAAAGGAATGACCATCTTCCTTTTGGGGATTGATGTGTCTCCTCCTCAGAACTACATCAGAGAGGACTGCTCGACATAGATAGGAAAATGAAAAAACCACCGCCAAAACCAAGGACCTTACTTCGATAGCATAGGTTTGGTTTTAGGTCTGGCATAAAAGAGGACATCTAAGATATGCTTTAGATACAACCCTAGTCATTCGCATTGAACATTGGAGAAGAATTCCCTTCAACTCTAGCTAGTGGCTATGAAGACTCAATGCTAGCTCCGAACAGATCAACTCCTTAGTAGATGAGAGACGCTTCATGATGTAAAGTATTGAGAGCCCCTCCATTTATAGTCGAGAGGGAAGATTAGCCGGTATTAAATTGAGAAGATTGTGCATTCTAGTACGTGGTAGAGAATCGAATCAAATACTGTCAAACAAAATAAGAATTTGTAGAGCATGTGGGGAAGAAGCACACATGAAGATTTGCTACCAGCATTTGATCATGAACATACCGAGAGCTAAAAATTTAAACCTCCCGGTATGTGGGCCTAGTGATGGGCACGATAATTCATGGGCTTGCCTAAAACTCAGTCTGATGAAAGAAGAAAAGCCCAGATAGTGGCGGCCCACCAAAAGACGCTATCAGCCCAAGATATAGAAGGTGCTGCGGTTGACTCAGACGGCTCAACCCGAAATCATCCAGTAGGAAACGAGCAAATAGGGTTCACCAGTGGGCTGCCCTAGTGGTTACAGCTCCAACTTAGCGGTAAACAATCTTTACAACTCAGCAAACAGTTACAGGCAACTACTACTAGCATTATGCCCTCACGATGTTTGGGACATGCATTGTAGGCGACAACTACCTAAGTATTATCCCTTATGATTGTAGAGCCCTGATACCATCGTGATTGTAGAGCCGTGATACCTAGTGACAGCTAAATTGACATCCTCTTTATAAATACCTCATTTCCTCCACAGGAAAATGGGTCAATCAATTGATCAATCTCTATCCAAAAGCAAAAATGCTCAAGCGAGTGAAAATCTGCTCTTTGATAAGTGCATTCCTCTCTCTCTAAAAGCCACTCTCTCAACGAGTGCATTTCTTCCTAAGCCACTCCCACTACGAGTACACCATCTCCAAGCTGCTTACACCTTTGAGTGTACCAAACGGAGTTTAATCCTTCACTACACACTCAATCCCCTAAAACTCTTGCATCCATGCATATTTTCTTATCCTCCTATTTTCTATTTGACTAAGAAAGATTACTGATTTAAATACCGAAAGATATACCAGGGACCGAATCTCACATTTCCCTAACCTTTTATTCATTAGTTGTGATGTGTAGGATTTAAGTTTAAAATGGTGAAAACTAAACCTGCTTTCAATTGGACACTCGAATTAGATGGTTTCTTAATTCGTTCGGTAATTAAAATCTAGAGACGCATCAAGAGTGGGTAACTAAAGAAGTATGAAAGCACCAAAGAAAGTGCAGGTAGGGCTAGAACAAAGTCTTCCTACTTAATTATTAAGTTTCCTATTTAATTCTCCCCTATCCTTAGATAATTGTCAAGATAACTAATAAGATATAAATGCCATAGATGCATACAAGGTGAGTAACAACCAAGTTATAAAGGAAGAGAGCAATAAAGGCATTCATAGGCTAGATTATAATTATGATTGGTTTTAATATTAATACTCTAATTAATTATTTATTCATACTTAATTGTACACATAATCATATAATAAAGTCATAACAAGTTCTAGTTAATATTTTAAGATACAAATATTAATTATTGGATACCGATGAAAGAATTATCAAAGTATTCATTCAAAATTTCTACAAATTTAACACGATTGGTCTCTTCATAATGTTAACCTATACTTGACTATAGTAATTAATTTCATTAATTACCCTCAATAATGATTTCTTCGGTCAAAAAATTAATAAACCTGAATCAAAATATTAGAGTGTTACAATGCATATGGATTGATATTATCAAAAGATACAAAATACTTTTATTTAAACAAAGAGGAATTTGGGTAGAAGTATAGTTGTAGATTGTTTAAATGTTAGGGTATCATTTGTTGGCATGCACTTGATGTACTACGTAGTTTTGGTGGAATGTAATTATTGTTCTTAAAATATATTTTACACCGGTGGAAAAATATTGTAAGACACCTACGTACCTTTGTGAAATACAATCATAACAATATATATGGAAACCTAAAGTCAGAAAGATATCATAAACTTACGAATAACTTCTACGATGTTTTTACCATTGCTTTGGTGAGTGACGAAACTCGTAGTGCGGTTATTTCATTGTTAGATAATTTGAATGGGGAGCTACAAAATGTTACTGATATGTCAACTATGAAGAAATCATAATTGGTTTCTTGCTCTTCCGAAAAACTACTAAGCTCAATTGTTGCTAAGAGTAAGCGGAGGCCACCTATAGAACAAAAGAAGTTCAAATTTACAAAGGCTATGAGATGCCTAAAAAAGAGAGAGAAAATCCTCAATGACAAATCTTATATTTGTACAAGGAACGTACAATATCATGATATCAGTGCGTCAGATATTTTGGTGTGATGGCATATTTGGTATTTTAAAATATTTTCTAGGTAGTGACTTATCAGGTGTAGCATTTGGTGTATAATATTGGTACCATCCAAATTACTGGTATAATGCAGGTTATTGTTTGATTTTATTGTGAGCATTTAATATTATTGTTTAACCATTTAACTATTTATTATATCATAGTTGGTGTTATTATTTTGACAGATTGGTTCATAATCGAGTTCAAATCTACCAAACCAATATCGGTGAAGAAGAAAAGTATGACTGCAGCAGCTATTGGAGTGAAGCCACCTGCCATTGGACCACAATCAGGCTTCAAGGAAATGGCATAATATGGAGCACTTTCAGTTGATCAAGAGAGTCAGGCCACTATCTGGAGTACTTTCAGATAACCAGGCGCATCATTGGCACAATCTAAAGCACTTCTAAAAAGTTGGAGCACTATCTAGAGCACTTTCAGATAAGCAGGCGTATCACTGTCACAAACTGGAGCACAATTTGGAACGCTTTTGGTAGGAGAAATGAATGGCCAGCAATAGTACAATTGTTTTTTGTGTTTTTGGTAGATCAGAATTACTACAATGTATACAGAATAGTGTTTCTACTATAATATTACAGTTGTGTTTTTGTTGGAACATGGAATTGTGTGCAACAGGGAATTTTTAGTTAAGGGAAATTTTTCTTTCAATTCTGTGGACATTGCAAATTCTGCAGAAGAATCTGCATCGATCAGTTCCATCCAATTACCCGTTCGGCAAATACAGTAGACAGGCACGAAATTGCTTTAGAAGCTAAAAAAAAGCACTTAAGCAAAGTCAGTATCCCTCTGAACAAAATTGGTTTATCCCACCAGCCAACTTCGCAAAATGATTCAGTATACAGCGCCCCACGACTTTATTTCTTATGATAGCTTACAAATAAATCTCAATCATTAGAAGCTTCACGCCCTTTGCATCTAAGAAAGGAAGAGGCCATAACACAAACATCCCCCAAGAGAAAAGGGAACTCTCCCATGTTTATCCTCTACTTGCCACAGCTTCAGAGCGCTATAGAATACACCTCGTTTTTTATGTCTTGTCCACAGAAAATGGAAGTCATTGGCAAACAAGAGATGAGATGCAGCTCCAACTCCCACAACAAAAAAGAAACTTCGAGGCGACCCACCCTCCTGCCCAAAAGTAGCGTAAAAAAAATTATCCTTTCTGTAAACATTCTTCTAAGAGAACATCTTATTGGCTTATTCATATTTGTTGTATAATAGGCTGTTCAAGAAAGTAGTTTGCCAATGTGCTAAGTTCCATGATGTCGCAGGTTCTGGCAGTTTCAAGCACTGTTGTTACTATTGGTTTGTTGATTTTAGCAGTTTCACAGTGGACACCGAAAATTCCAAAGAGGTGCCTATTGGGGTCACTCCCTCGTGGTATCTTTGGCCGCTTATCCAAAAGAGGAAAGGACGCGGACTTTTTGGAGTATTTGGAAAAGACCCTGGTGTCCGTGTACTCCTGTCATGAAGGACGAGGACTCAACAGAGATGTCATGTCTGAAAGGTTGCTGAGGACATGGACGAGGACGCTGGAAGCCTAGGCGTTGTCTCTCTCTCTCTGAAGGCCTGCTGCAGCCGTATTTTGCAGGTGGGCTGTTAACCCACTCTGGATGAAAGCGGCAACTTCCAATGTGTCAGGCCTGCCACTCTGGCACATCGGGCGTGCGTTTGTCATGGCAAGCCTAAAGGGGTGTGGTCCTGCCACCATACTGGCAGTAGGGTGGCTGGCCGAGCCTAGTCCCCTTGTGTATAAATGTAGGCTTGTGTGTGAGAGAATTGTGCACATAGAGCAGAGTAGAGAGGTGAGAACAAGAGGGGCTGTGAGAGCAATCTTGGATTGAGCAAACGAATATAGAGGAGTGCACTACCAGTGAGAGTGAGTGATTCTCAGGTGTGTAGCGGAAACTCCATTTTTTAGGTTTGTAACCTATTTCACATAGTGGATTTGCTCTAATCTCTATTTCCATGATTTTCCCTTGGTTCATAAGGGTTTCCATGGAAAATATGCGTGTACTTCTTCTTCCTCTTTCCCTTCACTGGGTGTCATTCTATCCGTCCGTCTGAGAGCTCTGCTCTCTTGCTGTTCGAGTGTTTGGTCTGCTCAGTCACCGTGCCTTCGGTTTTGCACCAACAGTGCCTGCTGCAGTTTCATACGCTGAGAATCAATAGAGGTGCCTAATTAATTTCAGCTCCTACTTGGTATAATGCAACAATCTTGATACAATGACAATTAGTCTCAATAGCAAAATTACTGCTGCCTTACATCCTCACAAATTTCTATATCAAAATTTAGAATTCAAATCCAAAGACAACATCTACAACATCAAATATATGATGAATACAATGAATATAATCCATGACAACAACGATACTCATTTGACATTGTATATTCTATGTTGGAACTTATTGATGGCTAGACGATATTTCATTTGCTTTTTATCTAATCTAATTAATGTCTACATGCTTCTTGTTTGATGTTGGCTTCCTACATTGTTGTCCTACTATAGCACTCCAAATGATGTTTATGTGCACGCAACTTTGCCTCCAATACAAATAGTCGATATGTTACTCTCTGTCGCGAGCCTTCTCTCACCTAGCCCATTAGCTCATGTTCCTGGTCCATTAGTACAACTGGAGGAGGGTGAGCCCACCAATTCAGTGCTTTCCTTAGCTGAACCATCCAGCTCAACCAACCCGGCCGACCAGTCAACCGGACCACGTCGTAGTTCTTGCCAGCTTCGGGTTCCCTCTAAATTTCAGGATTATTGCTACCGATTCAACACCCGTGCACATGCCTCTAAATATTTTCAATTATTTTCACTTGTTTTCAGTTACTGCTACTTAATTCCCACTTAATATTCTGTTACTGCTTTACTCTGCTGCAAGCTATATTGCAAAAGTGGAATGAAAGTAAGAAAATTCAGTTCTAAATTCCCTCAGTCTGAACTGCCTCTTTATCTCTCTCCCTCTCACTCTCGCTCTCTCCTTCTCTATTGCCCTCTGTTTTCCCCTTCTTCTATTGTCAGCTATTGTTCAGGATCATCGCACACATCATTTTTGGGGCTCTCGTTGAGACAATGATTGAGGGAGTCACCACACGATCGAAGGCTTTGGACGATACTGTCGGGATGATGGCGAAAGAATTGAAGGAGGTTATGGCCACCTTGCATCAGCACTCTAAAGGAATAGCGCAAATCCAGCAAACCCTAGTTGAACTTCTCCAATGGACTGACCGGCTTACACTTCCTTCCCCCAATCCACCATTATTATCTACCCCCACCACAAATTCGTCACCATCCGTCCTCCGTCCTCAACCGCCTTATCAATTCCTTCCACCACTGTTACCGACGCCAACAGAGACCCTAAATTTGGCCCATCTTTGCTTACCCAAGCTTGAGATTCCATTCTTCACTAGTGAGAACGTGATTGGTTGGTCATTCCAGATCGACAGGTTTTTCTTATACCACAATACACCATCCGAGCAGAAACTCACCATTGCCTCTTTTTACATGTTTGGCACCACATTACAATGGTATCAATGGATGTATACAACCTGTCAATTTGTGACTTGGGAAGATTTCTCCCATGTGTTGGAACTCTTGGCCCTTCGTCTTATGTAAATCACGAGGCCGCCCTATATAAATTACGACAATCCTCCACTTTGGTCACTTCTATGAATGATTTTGAAACTCTCTCCACCAGAACTTCTGGACTCACCCTAACAAATCTGCTTAATTGTTTCATCTCGGGGTTACATGATGATATACGATAGGAATTGTTCCTACTGAAGCCGGATTCTCTAGCCGAGGCCATTGGGATGGCTATAATAGTGGAGGAAAAACTTGATTTGAGCAAACCCTGTTTTCAAAACAACCGTTTCACAAACCGTCATCTCCAACCTCCAGTATAATATCCAAACCTCCGCCTCACATTCTTCCTCCAAAATTATCTATCAAGATATTAACCCCGGCTGAAATGGCCTCACGACGTGAATGAGGGCTTTGTTACAACTATTATGAACGTTTCATTCCTGGACAACGTTGTAAAATCCCTCAATTTTTGTGTATGCTAGTTGATGATGAGAGAGTTGCCTTGCCTGATGGCTCCCCTTTTGAGGGAGCAACACCCGTGCAAGAAATCCCAGGTGATATGCCAGAAGGAATCCAGCACATGCCTCCTGCTTAGGATTCCATTCCACCTATTTCTTTTCATACGTTAGAAGGCCACTCTGCACCCACAGCTTTGAGACTACAAGGGGTTCTCAGTGGACATTCTGTGGTGATCTTGGTGGACAGTGGCTCCACC
>JAOVVI020003826.1:0-18488 GCA_028571085.2 Nepenthes alata | reverse complement strand
ATCAGAACAAATTTCATACATACTAAAACATAATTTCGTAAGAATATCAGATATACTTCGTAACGTAAGCATGCATAATCATGAACTTTAAAACAAGATGAGTACTCTTACCTGATTTCTTCAACTTTGCCTTGATCTCTACTCTTGCCTGGGTTTCTTCTACTTTATTTTTACTGAAAATTCTATTACGTGTCTTATTCTCATTCTTCTAGTTCTTATTTATAGACCTTGGATTTGATAGCCGCCATAAATGATTGGCGGTACAAGGAAAATATTTCTTATTAATGATGATCATTATTAATGATTGGAAATACAGGGGAAAGGTTTCTTATTTATTAGATCATTTATGCTTTTATATTGCCAAGGAGTTCATAAATTCCCAATTAACTGAACTTAACGAAATTTATATTTCTTATGTAAACACATTAAATTCCTGGTTAACTGAACTTACTTTCTCATGTAAACACATTAAATTCCTGGTTAACTGAACTTAGCTTTCTCATGTAAACACATTAAATTTCTGGTGAACTGAATTTAGATTTCTTATTCCGGTCAACTATCAGCGTTGACCAGAATATTCTTACAAAGTTTTCGGTCAACATTTGTTGACCGGTTCTTCCACTTTGGTTTTCTACCCACAATTCCACTTCAGCCTTACCAATCACAAAGCCACTCCGGCCTTACATGGCTAAAAATTGATTCTCTTTCCTTTTCGGCCTTACCAATCATAAAGCCACTCCATCCTTCAAGGCCACTTCGGCCTTACATGGCTAGACTTGATTTTTATCAAGAAAATCCGGACTTCTTTTCATCAAGTAATATTCTGGATTTCTTTTCATCAAGGAATATTCCAGACTTCTTTTCATCAAGGAAATCCAGACTAGATTTTTATTAAGGAAATCTGGACTTCTTTTCATCAAGGAAATCCGGACTAGATTTTTATCAGGGAAATCCGGACTTCTTTTCATCAAGGAAGTCCGGACTAGATTTTTATCAAGAAAATCCAAACTTCTTTTTATCCAGAAAATTCGGACTAGAATAAAATTCATACTAGAATGAAATCCGGACTTCTTATGTTCCAAAAATCTTGGTCGTTACATTTACACTAAGATTAGACAAAAATCTATACAGACAACTTGTTAATTTACACCATTACAAAGCATTATCAATATCTAATCCTCAACTTATGACAACAACACAAACACAGGACCACAAAATGTGATATCATCCATAACTTTATTTCAACTATTCTATCTACTACACCAGAATCGATACGAGAGATGCCATCTAGGACCTGTACAAAATCCAAAGAATAGAATAGCAGAAGCAACTATATCAAAAATATAAATCTACGAAAGTATAAATACAGTACCAACAGAATATAGAAACATGCCACAACAATTAATGCATAGTTTCCCTCACTAATTAGATATTTATATACAAAACTATCAGATTTTCCAGAATCTTGAAGATGACTTCGAGGCTCCCATCTTCCCTTGCTAAGCTCTATCTATGCTTATACGTATGGTATCGTCTCTATAGCTTATCCGGAGGGAGAAAAAATTGTGAGTCGAAGTTAGCAAGGTATAGTAAAAACATGCAAATATATTTCTTTCATGTAAAACATAAGTATAGATTAGCAGAACTATGGAAATATTTAAAGAATAGAAATGTACAATAAAGCAGGAGAAATCATAGATCAGGAAAACATAATACAGAAAAGCAGATATCATGGAGATTACTGAAAAGTAAACAAGTACCTAGAAAATGTGGAAGCAAGGAAAATCCATTCTATAAATGCATCAGAAATCATAAATTAGTATAACGAGCCTTAGAAATTAGAAACCGATATTAAAGTCTATAAGTTCTAGAAATTCTTTTTTATTATCAGAAAGGATCAAACTAGTAGACCCTACTAGCCGAGGGGGTGAATAATCGAGGATAGATTGTGTTCACTCCACATAATCCAAGGCCAGAAATAGTTATCCCTTCTCATGGGATTTAGAATAGGGGTGCCGGCCAGTAACAGTAACTACCCTCTAGGTTAGCACCTTAAGGACGGGCGGACCACATATAACTCCATGGACAGATATCTTCAATTACCACCATAACATTCTAAGGCATGCTGGAGAATATTACCTAACTGTATATCAGTCATAGGTCCTAGTAAATAAAATTTGAAACATTTTTCTTCTTATTTCTTAACTTAGAATTTATTGTATATCAAAAAATCGGTCAGAATTACACAGATAATATTTCAAACTACTTCAGAAATCCACAGAAACTCAACAGTATAATTCCATGTAAGTTTTTTTAGATACATACCATAACATGGATAATATTCTTTTAGAAATCAACTTTCACACATCAAAATTTAGAATAATGAACACCCAATCCCTCAATTTCGTACCAAGGGTTTCACGTAAGTCTTCCGGGCATAAAATAGACGCCAAATATGTATTTATCCATCAAATCGAAGCTATATGTTGTCATATATGTAGATAAACATGAAATTTAACTGAATAATTTATAGAAACATGCCTTATTAACACAAGACATGGAAAAACATAATTTTAGAGCATAAATACAATTCTAGGGATACTAAAAAGCTATAAAAATAGTAAATAGCGTCTGAAATATACTTGCCTGAATTCGATCTAACGTTATTTTTACCCGGATCGGAGTGGAACGACCGGATTTTCCCTCTTTCTTCCCCTTTCCCTCTTTCTCCTTCTCCTTTCCTCTCCTCTCTTTGTGCTTTTTGTCAAAGGTTGAAGCCCTCTCTCTCTTAAAACCCTCAAATCCCATTTTAAAAACCAATAAAAAAGATCCACGTGGCTGGTCCCATGAGTGGCACTCGAGCGCCAACTAGGCACCACTCGCACAAATTGCATGCTCGGTTGCCTGGCGCCCACTGCACGCTCGCTTGCCTGGCACCCAAGTGCCAGTTTGATAAATTGGTCACCGACTTACTATTTTGTGATTTTCAAAGGGGAGAAAGGAGAGAGAATTAGGCATGAATGTAGAGGACGAAGGGAGAAAGGGAGGAAAAGAGAAAGGGGTGGAAATCTCTTCAAATTTCCTCCCAATCAGAGTGTGACGGAATGGATCATTTTCCTCTAATAACCTCCGTCATTAAATAGATAACTAAAGCTCATAAGAAGATAATAAAAATATCTACAAAAAATTGGGCAGAATGTTTTCTAAAATTAGACAAAAAACCAATACAAATAACCTAAAATTTACACAACCTGGACGAGCATACAGAGAAAAGACTTCAACAGATATTCACAACACAACACAAGATCATTCAAACACCGTACATATCCATGGCTCTAACACAACACATTCTATCCACTATTTCAAGTTTTAAATGAGAGATTCCATCTAGGAACCTATACAATTTTAAAAATCAAAATGTAGAAGCAAAACTAAATCCATAAGATAATCTTACAGAAGCCAAAAGTAGTATCTCAACATAAAACATAACCTGTCATGACTATAAATATATGATTTCTATCCACAAAATTAGATATTTACATTCACTATTATCAAATTCCAAAAGTCTTTCAAGAGACTTCAGGACTTCTCAAGGCTTATCTAACTATGTCCTTTCTTTACTCTTGCTCGTTAGGCAGCAGTTCTAGTGTCTCATCTGGAGAGGGAAAAAATAAAAAGGGTGAGCCGAAACTCAGCAAAGTACCATAAAAGCATACAAGTGACATTTTCATACAAAACATAAATATAATAGAGGAAAAGCCATGAGATTATCAAAGAACAAAAATGCACATGGAAAAATGAGAAAAGCATTAATCGTTATAAAAGCATGTCAAAAATCATAAGTTAATTTCAAACTTTCCTTATTCTTCAAATTCAACTTTATTATTCGAACGAACCAAAACTAATAGACCTTATTAGCTGAGGCAGTGAATAATCGATAATAGATTGTGTTCATTCCATACAATCCAAGGCCAAATTTTAAAGGTTTTTATTTCCCAAAATACAAAGTTCAAAAGTTTCTATCCTCCCAATTTAATGCCCCGAGGAGAGGTAGACCACGTATCACTCCATGGACAAAGCTATCTTCGATTACCACCGTAACGTTCTAAGGCATACCGGAGAACCTTACCTGACTGTACAACAGTCCTAGGTCCAATTCCTTACTGATTTACTTAACTGAAGGTATACTTGTTCTTATTTCCTTAATCTTAACTCATCATCCTCCAAAGGCCAATCAAACTCTTACAAATAATCCTTTAGAGTGTTTGAATATTCTTAGAGATTTTTAACAGTATAGCTTTTTACAAAATCTTGGATAAAAATCATCCAGCAAGCTTAAAAATATGTCAAACAATATATCCATCACATTTCTCAAAATTTTTGAACCAAATATACCAAAAATTTTGAGCAAAGGTTTGATGTAAACCATCTGGACATAAATCAAAGACAAAACACAAGCTAAACAACAAAATCAAAGCCACAATTCATAATAATCATACATAAATACACAATCTAGCCGTAAAATCATAAGAAACATGCATTATGTGACAGACCGGGGTTTTTTTTACCTCCATCAATAACAGATAGACAAATGCCCACTAATATAAATATCTATAGAAAATAAGGAAGAGTTTCCCCTAAAAATTGGCAAAAACCTAATATAAATAACCTGTATTTTCCATAATCTAGACAATTATAAACAAATAAACTTCCACATTCATTCATCAACAAACAACAAATCAAAAAAATGCCATAACATCCATGGCCCTAAGATAATATATCCTATCTATTATCTTTGTTTAAAAGGGAGATGCCATCTAGGACCTATACAAATCCAAAAGTAAATTGTGGAAGCAGAACTATATCCAAAATATAAACCTGCTAAAGTAGAAATACCATCCCAACAAAAATACAGAACAAGTCATAATCCATTAATACATAATTTCCATCCACAATTCAGGTATTTACATTCAAACTAATCAGACTCTCAAAATAGGCTTTGAAACTCCCAAAATCTTCAAGATAGCTTTAAAGCTTTCAAAAGTCTACTGGCTAGGCTGAATCTACTCCTTCTCGTCAAGATTAACTCTACTGTATCATTTGGAGTGAGAAAAATAAAAGAGTGAGCCGAAGCCCAACAAGGTACAGTAAAAATATGCAAGTGTAATGTTTTCATGTAGAATACACATACAGATAAGCAGGACCATAGAAATATCCAAAGAATAAAGAAGTACATGAAAATAGGAGAAAGCAAAATTTTGTATAACATGCTTCTGAAATCATAAATCAGTAAAACAAGAATCAGAAATCAGAATTCAGTATCAAATTCTGTAACTTCTAGAAATCTAACTTATTATCCTAATGACCAACTAGTAGGCCTTACTAGCCAATGGGGAAAATAATCGAGGATAGATTGTATTCCCTCCACAGAATCCAATGCCAGAAACAAAACAAAAGTATCCCTTCTAGCAGGATCAGAATAGAATTACCTCCCGAAGGCAGGTCAGATACAAAATTTTTACACCCTAGGTTAATGCCTTGAGAAAGGGCGGACCATGTATAACTCCATAGATAGAGTTATCTTCGATTACCACCACAACATTCTAAGGCATGTCGAAGAACCTTACCTGACCGTATATCAGTCCTAGATCCTAATTAATAGAATCAGAAATGCCTTTCCACTTATTTCTTAGCTTTTAACTCTTTGTACCTCAACAAGCCAATCGGATTTATACAAATAACCTTTTAGATAGCTTCAGAAGTTTGCACTAATTCGACAACACATTTTCATGTAAATTTTACAGATAAAAATCAAAGCATGAGCAATAATCTTTTACAAATAAGCCTTCACATATCAAGATTTAAGGATTTTAAACACCAAAATCCCCAAGTTTCATTCTATGTATTCACACAAAGTTTTTGGACTTAAATTAGACATCAATCAGTGCATATTCATGAAATCAAAGTCATATATCACAATACATGTACAAAATCATGCAATTAAATAAAAAATCCCCAAAATTTTGAATTAGGGTTTTCCACAAAACATCCGGACACAAAACAAATGCAAAACGTGAGCCTCTTCACCAATTGAAGCCAGAATTCATAATAATCACATGTATACACAAAATCTAACCAAGACGTTATGAGAAATATGCTTCATTTACATTAAACATGGAGCAAAATGATTTTAGAGTATGAATACCATTTTAGAGATAATAAAAATTGGTAAAAATAAAAAATAACGTCCGAAGTACACTTGCCTTCACCGGATTTACCATTTTCCTCACTTTGATCAGATGAAAATTGGTGAAGAATCCTTTCTGTTACAGTCATGTGTCTAATTGGCAATTTCCGTGACCCTATGTATTAGTGTATTCGGTCCGGTCGGCCGTGTAGTCCTCGAGCACATCCAAAGCCTCTGCGCCCTCCGTACGCTCGCAAACCGCTCAACCCAAAAAAATAGAATGGACCTTTTTTGGGAACCTCGGTGTGCGCCTTCCCCGCGCTCAAGCCCATATTCCAGAATGGACCCCGCTCACTGTACGCCTCCCCCGCGCTCGAGCCCATTTTCTAGAATAGACTACGCTCGCTGCGCGCCGCCACGAGCTCGAGCGCCCGCAGGGTTTCTCTGGAAACCCTCTGTGCACCCACCGCGCACTCCCGTTGCGCTCAAACGGCGTGGCAACGGGCATGATTTTTAAACGTGAACCTTGAGTCCTCTATAAATACCCAGCTTATAATTTGAGAACCCGAATGAATCTAAATAGCCAGGAAGGACTCGAGAGTGTTTATTTTCGTGCCTCATTTTGAGAACAAAGCTTCTTATGCTCCATTGATATTGCTTCTTTTGAGAAAACCTAAAGTTATAAGATTGATCTTCATGTTCAACTAAGTTTTCTGATCACCTTACATTAACCTTTGAAACACTGCCTTCTACCTTCGTTGGAGACGTTGGTTCGTGAAGAAGGAGACCCGATCATTGTTCGGCTATTGAAGTGGTTCGAGGGAAGATTGACGTGAAGATCGGAAGGTGTTTGGTTCCGTTGCCGCAGGCAAATCCAACGAGTTCCTTGGTAGGGATCACAAGTTGGGAGTAAGTCGGCTAGGTTAGCGCGTCGTTATCACCCAGGCTGTAAGTTGATTTTCATAGTGCATTGCTTCCCTTGCCGTTGAAGCCCGGATGGTTTTTTCTCGATTACTGTAGGTATCGAGTTTTTTCCCTTCGTCACCAAAAAATTATGTCTTTATATTACTGCCTTTCTCTTTTATAATTCTGCATGATTGATTAGTAACATTGGCATCTAGATCTAAATATTCTTTACAAGTATTGAATATTTATTATTTATTGCTTCCGCTATATTATTGCGGTCAAAACTTATTTGTATCACGTTAGCACAAGACATGTTTTTTCAATTTCTCTTCTCTTTTCCTCCCCTTCCTCCGTCGTGCTATTGTCGTTCGAGCTCCCCAAACCCTTCCCTTCTCTTTTTATAACAAAAATGAAATTAGTTGCTCAGAAATAAATTATGCCTACGCTAGAGTGCCACAGGCAAGAAACGAGTGGGGCTCTACTAGTTTCATGCGCCTGCTACCACGCACGAACGGGCGGCAGACACCGTGCTACTGCGCAGTAGATCCATATGCAGCAGCCAGTTTCCCTCTCTTTTTACTTCCAAAACTCATTCTTTCATGTATATTTAGCCTCATCTTGATTATTATTATTTTAATTACTTTTAAATTATCATGTTTCGGGATCGGGACTTCACATTTGTCCCCAACTAATAGGAATTTTGTCCTCGAAATTGAATGAAGTTACATATCTCAAGAAAATAAATGGGGATATTTTCCCAGGATCTCTTCCTCACACTCCCATGTCGCTTCCTCGAGTAAATGATTCTTCCACAAAATTTTCACCAAGGGAATCATCTTTGTACACAGTATATGGTCTTTCCGATCCAGAATTCATACCAGCTTTTCAACATAAGATAAATCCTTGTCAATTGTGAAGGGCTCGTACTCAATGACATGCGTGGGATCATGGACATACTTCCAAAGTATCAACATGTGAAATACATCATGGTCATCTACCAAACTAGGTGGCAACGCCAATCTGTAAGCCACCTCCCTGATCCTCTCCAAAATCTAAAATGGGCCAATAAATCGTGAATTTAGTTTTCCTTTTATCCCGAATCTGAGCGTTCCCTTAGACAGTGATACTTTCAAAAAGACATAGTCATCCACCTCAAATTTCAACGCCGATCTTTACTTATCTGCATAGCTTTTTTGCCTACTTTGAGAACTTTTAAATTCTCATGAATCAGTCAAACCTTCTTTGCCGTTTCCTTAACAATTTCAAGTCCCAAAATTTGCTTGTCTCCGTTCTCCTCCCAATGAATCGGCGATCTACACTTTCTCCCATATAGCGTTTCAAAAGGTGACATGCCTATGCTCACCTATTAACTATTATTATAGGTGAATTCTGCTAGGGCCAGATAACTATCCCAAATCCCCTTCATGTCCAATATCGAAGCCCTTAACATATCCATTAGGTTCTGGATTGTATGTTCTGATTGACCGTCAGTCTGGGGATGATATGCAATACTAAACTTGAATTTTGTCCACAACTCCTTATACAAACTCTCTTAAGACCTCGAAACAAAATAGGGGTCTCTATCAGACACAATCGAAGCGGGTACACCATGAAGCCTAACAATTTCATTCACATACAATTCAGCCAATCTGTCATGAGAGTATGTCATCCTAATCGCCAAGAAATGGGCCCAATTTTGTCAGCTGATCAACGATAACCCAAATGGAATCATGATTCTTGGGAGTCCTCGGTAAGCCTAATACAAAATCTGTAGTAACGTCTTTCCATTTTCAACTCGAAATCGACATCGGTTGCAATAACCCTGATGGCTTTTTCCTTTCAACTTTAAGTTACTAGCACACGAGGCATTTCTCTACATAAGCCATAATATCCCATTTCATATTCCTCCACCGAAAGGTCCTCTTCAAATCCTGATACATTTTATTCATCCTAGGGTGGATTGTATACCAATACCGGTGAGCTTCTTCCAATATCTTATCCTTCAACTCCTTATTGTCCAGTATACACAATCGATCTCTGAACCTCAATACTCCATTGACTCGAACATTGAAGTCAATTCTGGAGTCCTTAGTCGAATCCCCTGCAATGTCCACAAGAAAGGAGTCATTCACCTGCTTCTCGTTAACCTCATTAATCACCTCCAGCTAAACTCAAAGGTATGATAAAAGCATCCGGTCACCCCAAACGTACCGCTGAATATCACATTGCTTCAAATAATCTAACATCTCCATTTGTTTAATTTGCAACCTCACCACATAGCTTGATCGACGACTCAAAGCTTCCGTGACTACATTAGCTTTCCCTGGTTTATATTGAATCTCACAGTCATAATCTTTTAGAAAATCAAGCCATCTTCTCTACCTCATATTAATCTCCTTGTATGAGAAAAAATACTTCAAACTTTTATGGTCTGAAAAGATAAAAAATTTCTCTCCATAAAGGTAATGTCTCCAAATTTTAAAGGCAAATACAATAGCAACTAAATCCAGATCATGAGTTGGTAGTTCTTGTCATGCACCTTTAGTTGTCTAGACCCATAAGCTACTACTTTGCCATGTTGCATCAATACAAAACCCAAACCTCCCTTAGATGCGTCACAATATACCTTAAAGCCATCCGATCCCTCCAGAATAGTCAACACCAAAGTAGTTAGGCGATCCTTCAATTCTTAAAAACTCTTGTCGCATTCTTAAGTCCAATCAAACTTTACTTCCTTCTTTGCTAATCAAGTCATGGGCATAGCTATTCGAGAGAAATTCTCTACAAATCTTCTATAATATACTACCATGGGAGAAAACTTCTAACTTTAGTCACTGAGGTAGATCTACTCCAGCTAGTAACTGCCTCTACCTTCTTCGAGTCTACATTGATGCCTCCGTTTGAAATCACATGTCCTAAAAATATTACCTCCTGCGGCCAAAACTCACATTTATTCAATTTAGCATACAACTTTTCCTCATGAGGTACTTGGAGAACAACCCTTAAATGGGTCTCATGCTCCTCATGACTCTTAGAATATATCAAAATGTCATCAATGAACACCACCACAAATTTTTTCAGATATGGTCTAAACACCCGACTCATCAGATCCATGAAAGCAGCAAGGGCATTCGTAAGACCAAATGGCATTACAAGGAATTTGTAGTGGCCGCACCTTGTCTAAAAAGTAGTATTGGCCACATCTTCTGGCTTAATCATCAATTGGTGATATCCGAACCTCAAATCAATCTTTGAAAATACCCAAGATCCTTGTAATTTGTCAAATAAATCATCAATATTCAGCAATGGATATTTGTTTCTAATTATGATTTTGTTCAATTCACGATAATACACACACAGCCGTAAGGACTCATCTTTCTTCCTTACAAAGAGTACCAGAGCACCCCACAGAGATACACTCGGTCTAATAAAGCCCTTGTCTAACAATTCCTGCAACTGCAATTTTAACTCTTTCAATTCGGCGGGTGCCATACGATAAGGTGCTTTAGAAATCGGGATAGCTCCTGGAATAGGTTTAATCTCAAACTCAATCTCCCTTTGGGGTGGTAACCCAGGCAATTCCTCTGGAAATACATCCTCAAAATCACATACAACTAGAGTATCTCTAGTCGGCACACTGTGACTCCCAATGGTGCTGGCATATACTAGATAAGCATGGCATCCACTTTTCATCAAATGCTTGGCATGCATAGTCGAAATTAATATAGGCATCTCCATCTTTCGAATGCCTTGAAAGAAAAAGGGTTCCATTCTTGAAATATCAAAGCATACCCTATTAAAAAAACAATCAATACTGGCATGAAATTTAGTTTGCCAGTCCATTTCAAAAATAGCATCAAAATAACCCATATTTAACTATATCAAGTCTACCATCAAACATTTCCCATTCAACTCCTCCATACAATTCGGATACATAACATCAGTAACTATTGAGGATCAAGTAGGCATTGATACAGGTAAAGAATAATCCAAAATTCATGTGGCTGACACAATATAGCATGGAAATCACAGGAAAAATAAAAGAATGGGTAGACCACAAATCAAATAATACAAAACATGAAACTCCACAAATAGAAAGGGTACCTTCAACAACATTCGGAGACGCCTCAGCATCCTATGCCGTCATCGCAAATGCCTTAGCTGAAATTGTTGGCTTCTTTGCTTCAGACCTCTGGGGCAACAGTCAATCTTTAATCTGGTGGCCCAACTGTCCACATCTAAAATAAACTCCTGTCGCCTTGCGACAAGAATACCCATCATGCTTCTTCCCACAGGGAGCATAGTCAGTCGCGGACCCTGGAGAACCAACCACTTACTAAACTTCAGTGATACTCTTCCCTTTGCCGTTGTCTTCAACTTCTTAGAGGGCCTGGAGGGTCATACATTAGATCCCGTGCTATAGCTTTCCTGGGTTCTGGCTCTTTTAGCAAAGAACTTCTACATCTCCAGTTCCTCCTCATAAATCATGGCCTGATCTAGAGTATTAACATACATTTGGAGCTTGTGAGTCGACAATTGCCTTCTAATATCATTCCTAAGTCCTTGTTGAAATTTCTTTGCCTTCCTCAATTCGTCCTCCACAAAATACGGCACATAACGAGACAATTCCGTAAATTTTACATCATACTCGGCTACAGTCTGATTTTCCTACCTAAGGCGCATAAATTCTTGCTGCATTTTATTCTGAAGACTAGACAAAACTACTTTTCCATAAAAGCTTCCTCGAACATGTCCCAAGTTATCTCATCGTTGGGCACTCCTAGAGCCCTCTTTTTCATGGCCCACCAGCTATCGACCCCACCCTCCAACTTATATACTGTAAACATGTCCTTCTCTCGGTCAGAGCATTGGATCACTGCAAAGATTTTTTTCATTCTTTGGATCCAAATAGCCACCTTCATTGGAACAAGTTCACCCAAAAATTTAGGTGCTCTCTCTACCGTGAACCAATCGTATGTAGTCGGAGCACGATTTACTAGAGCTGGCTCAGGTGCAGGACCGAAGCCATATGACGCTGCTCTATCAATTTAACAACATTCGTCATCATTCCCAACAAATTCACGTACTCGGCTTCTCGATCGTGGGGGGTACTAGCACCTCCACAATTATTCCTTCTACCTCTTCCACTAGCTATCTTATATCCTATAACCAAAAGCAATCACAACATTAATATGCCTTAAGAAATCACGTTAGAGGAATGGGGTTGACAATAGTTCAATATAAATAAGGATTAGCCTAAAGGTTATCATCTACACACCTTATTTGATCCTAACTAACCTCAATCTATTCCTACTTAAACCTAAGCTTTTGCTTTAAGATCGATCCATCCTAAAGCATATCATTTCTCTGATACCAACTGTGACGGAATGAGTTTTTTTTACCTCCGTCAATAACAAATAAACAAATGCCCATTAATATTAATATCTATAGAAAATTGGGGAAAGTTCCCCCTAAAATTGGAAGAAAACCAAATACAAACAACATATATTTTCCACAATCTGGACAATTATACAAACAAATAAACTTTCACATTCGTTCATCAATAAACACAGGATCAACAAAACGGCCTAACATCCATGGCTCTAAGATAATATATCCTATCCATTATCTTGGTTCAAAAGGGAGATGTCATCTAGGACCTGTACAAATCTAAAAGCAAATAGTGGAAGAAGAACTATGTCCAAAATATAAACCTGCGAAAGTAGAAATACCATTCCAACAAAAATACAGAACATATCAAAATCTATTAATACATAATTTCCATCCACAATTTAGGTATTTATATTCAAACTAATTAGACTCCCAAAATAGGCTTTGAAGCTCCCAAAATCTTCAAGATAGCTTTAAGGCTTCCAAAAGTCTACTAGCTAGGCTGAATCTACTCCTTCTCATCAGGAGCTAACTCTACTGTATAATCTGGAGGGCAAAAATAAGAGA
This sequence comes from Nepenthes alata, assembly GCA_028571085.2. Classification (NCBI taxonomy): domain Eukaryota; kingdom Viridiplantae; phylum Streptophyta; class Magnoliopsida; order Caryophyllales; family Nepenthaceae; genus Nepenthes; species Nepenthes alata. The sequence goes on along the minus strand of JAOVVI020003826.1, from coordinate 5,437 downwards.
GTGAGCCAAAGCCCAGCAAGGTAGAATAAAAATATGAAAGTGTAATGCTTTCATGCAGAATAAACGTATAGATAAGCAGGACCATAGAAATATCTGAAGAACAGAGAAGAACATGAAATTAGGAGAAAGCATAATTTCATATAACATGCTTCTAAAATCATAAATTAATAAAACAGGCATCAAAAATCAGAATTTGGTATCAAATTCTGTTACTTCTAGAAATCAAACTTATTATCCTAAGGACCAACTAGTAGACCCTATTAGCAAAGGGGATAAATAATCAAGGATAGATTGTATTCACTTCACATAATCTATGGCCAGAAATAGAACAAAATTATCACTTCTAGCGGGATCAGGATAGAATTTCCTCCCGAAGGCAGGTCAGATATAGAATTTCTACCCCTAGGTTAACGCCCTGAGGAAGGGTAGACCACATATAACTCCATGGATGGAGTTATCCTCGATTACCATCATAACGTTCTAAGGCATGTTAGAGAACCTTACCTGACCGTACAATAGTCTTAGGTTCTAATTAATAGAATCAGAAATGTCTTTCCACTTATTTCTTAGCTTTTAACTCATCGTACCTCCGCATGCCAATCAGATTTATACAAATAACCTTTCAGATAGCTTCAGATGTTTGCAGTAATTCAACAACATAGTTTCATATAAAATTTTCAGATAAAAATCATAGCATGAGAAATAATCTTTCACAAATAAACCTTCACATATCAAGATTTAAGGATTTTAAACACCAAAATCCCCAATTTTCGTTCTGGGGTTTCACACAAAGCTTCTGGACTTAAGTCGGACACCAAACGCATGCGTATTCATAAAATCAAAGTCATAAATCACAATACATATACGAAATCATACAATTAAACAAAAAATCCCAAAATGTTTGTGCTAGGGTTTGCCACAAAACATCCGGACACAAAACGAACGCAAAACATGAGCCAAAACATGAAATCGAAACCACAATTCATAATAATCACATGTACACAAAATCTAACCTAGAAGTTATGAGAAATATACTTTATTTACATTAAACATGGATAAATATGATTTTAGAGCATGAATATCATTTTAGAGATATTAAATAGTGGTAAAAACGAAAACAAATCTGAAGTATACTTGTCTTCACCCGATTTACCGTTTTTCCCACTTTGATCGGATGAAAATTGGTGAAGAATCCTTTCTCTTTTCTTTTCCTCACCTTCCTCCTTTTTTTTGCCATCGTTCAAGGCCCCCAAACCCTTCCCTTCTCCGCTTATAACAAAAATGAAACCAGTTGCTGGGGGAAAAATCACGCCTGCGCTCAAGCGGGCAGCAGGCGCACGGCCAGTGCCGGCTCCTTGCCCGGGCTTTGCTCGAGCGCCACAGGTGAGCAGCGAGTGGGGCTCTACTGGTTTCTGGCACCTTCTACCACACTTGAGCTCGCAGCAGGCGCCATGCTGTTGTGTAGCAGATCCGTATGCAATAGCCGATTTTCCTCTCTTTTCACTTCTGAAACTCATTTTTTCAAGTATATTTATCCTCATCTTGATTATTATTATTCTAATTACTTTTAAATTATCATGTTTTGAGATCGGGACCTCACATATTATTTGTAACAAAACTTAGGAGACAATGGTTTTAGAGCATAAATGTCAAAATGGAGATATTAAAAAGCGATAAAAATGGAAAATAAAGTTCGACGTACACTTGCCTTAACCCGATCTACTGTTTTTCTTACTCTGATTGGATCAAAAGTGGCCAAAATCTCCTTCTCCTTCCCTTTTCTCCTCTTTCTCCCTTCGCTGCTCTGCTTTTGTGCCCATGGTTCTCACCCCCTTCCCTTTTATAACAAAAACGAAATTAGGTCGCTGAAACAAAATCACCCCCGCGTGGTCGGCATGTAGCTAGCACGAGCTCTCAGCGACTGCCTTGCTCGAGCGCCGGCAGCGAGCAACAAGCGGGGCCATTTTATTTTTGGTGCCTGCTACTGCACTTGAGTGCACGGCAGGCGCCGTGCTGCTGGGCAGCATATCAGCATACAGCAACCCAAATTCCTTTATTTTTACTTCCAAAACTCATTCTTCCATGTATATTTAGCCTCATCTTGATTTTTATTATTTTAATTACTTCTAAATTGTCATATTTCAAAATTGGGACCATACAACTCTCCCCCGCTTATAGGAATTTTTTCCTTAAAATTAAATGAAACTACATACCTCAAGAAAACAAATAGAGGTATTTGCTTCAGATCTCCTCCTGACGCTCCCATGTCACTTCCTCAAGTGAATGTTTCTTTCACAAAATTTTCCCTAAAGAATCATCTTTGTACGCAGCATCTGATCCTTTCGATCTAGAATCTGTACCGGCTCCTCAACATAAGATAAATCCTTACTAATCGTCAAGGGCTCAAACTCCATAACATGAGTGGGATCATGGACATACTTCCGTAACATCGACACGTGAAATACATCGTGGACATCCACCAATTTAAGTGGCAATGCCAATCTATATGTAACGACCCAAGCTAGGATCCTCGAACCCGACCCGGACCGTCACGGTGAAAGTCTTGGATCATCCCAAATTATAAAAATTACATATCATAATTAACTCAACATCATCAAAACATCATCAATGACCTTCATAAATGCGTCATAAATTAAATATCCATAATATCAATAATAACAACTTCAATAAATGACACCGATGTCAAAAAATATCAATTCTCATAAAGAAAATCTAACACAAGTTGAACAATAACTAAATCAAAAATCTTAAATCCCCATTCGAAGAACCTCAAACTCTAATATCACCTCTATGTGTGGCTGCCCAAAAGTCACGTGATCTCCTTCATCCTGATATCAACCTATTGAATCTGGAACCAATAAAACACAAGAGTGAGCTAAATGGCCAGCAAGTAAGCATAATCAATAATAAATGAGTACAATTAAGCTTCCCAGATAATAAAATAATCAATAACAACAGGTAATAGATCAACGACTGTTCGAGACTCAATGACATGTCGTGTCCACAACCCGAAGGGCACGTGAACGGCTAAGTATCAAGGAAGCAACATGCATTCCATCGAATTCGATCATCAGCTCAATACGATTTCACAACTGTATGAACGATAGTTGTCTCCAAGAACCTTATTCTACCATAGTGAACCAAAGGTCGCGTATTTACGTCCCCGACGGTTGGATGAGTACCACAAGGTTACCTGGCATCAATGGTATCCCCACTACCCTACAGTCCTCCCAGAGGCTGTACCCGTAGTATGCTCATACCATCTCTAATACCCCTTGTCACTGATATCCCAAATATCATCATCTACGATGGTCACTAGGTTATAAGTATCCCTCTCGACTAACTGTATGAGATAACAAGAATATGATTATCAGCTCAATTTGAGGTCACCACTGCACGAGATAGCAAGAATTTCCCTGGACCTTATTCTACCATAGTGAACCGAAGGCCGTGTATTTACGCCCCCAACGGCTAGGTAATACAACGAGGTCATCCATGGTATCCCCACTACCCCTACAGTCCTCTCAGAAGTTGTACCCGTAGTATGCTCATACCATCTCCGATACCCCTCGCCAATGATATCCCAGATATCATTCTCTACGATGGTCACTAGGTTATAAGCATCCCTTCTCAATATTAACGACCTCAATCTTTCAAAATAGAATCAGCATTGAAAAAATATATACTACTCTACGGTCCCCCGGACTCCCATTCGTTCAGTTACCGTAAAGTTTTCATACACTTTACTTTACTTATCCATAGAGTACCAATAAAATATGTGCACACCACTAAAATTAACGCGAAGAATAATTTATCGGGTTTCATTAATGAGATACAAGAATCATTACGTAACCGATTAATATTATTGCAAGCGTACCAATATACTTACATAATTCCCTATAAATATTTTCTACCATCGATATATCAATATGCTTATAAATATACATATAAATGTTCCAATCAAGATATATATGGTATTCACCCACAGCTGCATATATATATTCACACATTCTCACATATATATATCATACATATATATATCTACACTCATACATCAATATACTCCCATATATATATATATAACAATATACACTCATATATATATATACAGACATATATACACACACGTATGCACACAAATTGCCATCCACCAACTCCACTCCACACGCACACACACTCAAACCAAATCAAGCCCACGGCCCAACTTCTGCTGCCCTCAACCGAACGCCCAGCCCACGACCCACAACTTACACAGCAGCTTTTGCTGCCATTCACCCACACACTCACCATACCGTAAGCACACATGGTCTTCACGCAGCTGCTTTTGCTGCACTCCACACACAGCTCACGCAGAGCTTCACATGCACAAACGCACTCAGCAGCTTCAACTACTGTTTCCCTCACACCAACACACATACGATGCCTCACACACACCAATACGCACACACAGCAGTAGTTTCTGCTTCTCCATTCCACCCACACACACAGCAGCTCTGCTGCCTCAATGCACTCACACAGAACACGACACACACATACACAAAATTTCAGCCGTTCACTCACATAGAGCACAACCAATACCCAAATATTATCAACCCTTCACCCACCAAATCTCAGCCAAAAATAGAGCACGAAGCCAACAGAGTATTTTCCTCTGTCTTCTCTTTCCAATTCAATTGTCACAGAACACTCACACATAAACCCGATTTCCAACATCCCACACACGCGGCCACACAACATACACACACCTACACACCACGCTGCCCACCCACAGTTACACACACACGCACCCGAACGAAAAATAGAGCACGATGCTCTGTTTCCACGACAGCACCAAAATTCCTAAAAAAAATCGGGGCATAACATGCAAAATCGAATAAGTATCCAAACTTACCAAAAAAAACATGCAAAATCGATTCTTCATGATTTCATTCATTAATTTACAAAGCCTTACTTCATCATTGATTCAAAAGTCGATCGAATCCTCATTGAGCTGAAGCTTTGCATTCAGGTTCCCCAAATCAAAACCCTTGATTTTGAACCGTTTACCACCAAATCGATTATGAAATCAAAGGATAGGGCATTAACAAGGATAAAGGAAGGATAAATTTTGTGATGGAGAATTTTACTTGTCTTGATTTGTGATCGACAATGACTTCGATTCGTGCGTGGCTCTCCTTGTGGCGACCCAAAATCGAAATACCCAAACACACGGCATCGGGCCGCACACGCGGAACCAACAATTTAAAACCAAAACATAAGCTCCATATTTCTACTATTCCATTCATTCGAGTTTTTACATCATTATAGATCAACAACATAAAATATGTAAAACTCAATAAAACTAAAATATCATCATCTTGCTATCAGAATCCTCTGCTCAAGCTCTTACCCTTCAAGCTAACTGCAGTCATCAATC
>JAOVVI020003825.1:0-18489 GCA_028571085.2 Nepenthes alata | reverse complement strand
ATATTTTTTTTATATTTTGATTATAAAAATATAAATTTTAATATTTTTTATTTTTAAATTTATTAATATTTTTTTTTAAAAAAAATAAATTTAAAAAAAAAAGGGGGCGCTGGAGGGGGCTCCGCGCTGGACGCCCCCTCGTTCCGTAGAAGAATATTAGGAGACAAAATTCCTCAATTTTCAGACCGGGGGAGAGAAAGAGAGAGATGGCGGGAGAGACAGCGTGCTGTGGGACGATGTTCTCGCTGTATATACTCATAATAGTAGGTTTAGTGGCCTTTGCTGGTCTCATGGCCGGTCTCACTCTCGGCCTTATGTCTCTGGGACTCGTCGACCTCGAAGTTCTTATCAAGTCTGGCCGTCCTCAAGATCGTAGCCACGCCGGTATCTCTCTCTCTTCCTGCTGTGGACTCTTTTCATTTTAATATTGGATTTTTCTCGACGATTCAAGGTTTCTAGGTGTTTCAAGTGGATATTTTGTAGTGAGTATACGTCAGTAGTACGATATTAACTGGATTTGGGACTTCAGTCAGGAAGATTGCCTATTTTGATTCCTCCTCCTTTTTTGTAGGCGAGTGATGGCTGATTCCTTATTCTTATTGCCTTTTGTTTGATTTATCCCTTTTTTTTTTGGGGCGGCGGGGGGCGGAGGGTTTCGAAATTTTCCCATTTGTCAAGTGAATGATTTCTGTATCTAAAATATGGATTTAGTCAATTAGATGCTTAAGATGTTTGAAAGGGTTATTCATTATGAAGCTAGTTACGGAGTAGGTTGTATGCTAGGGTGAGTCTGTTCGACTCGCACTGGATTCTTTTTATGAAGGAAAATAACTTCTACCTAAATGAATGCAATTTCTCAATTGAGCTTAGCATTGTTGTTCCCATCAGCCTTCTTAAGGAAGAGGCTCAGAGCCCTCCACTACACTACCGATAATACTGAATTGATATTCCCATAACACTGAATTACTTCATAATAGCCCTCTATTTCCTCATGCATATCCTAAGATTGAGGTGGATAACTGATATACTGTCGATTATAACATGTACAATTTTTCTTCCAAGTAATTAGGTTACGTAACATTTTTTTTAGTCTGTAAACCAGAAAACAGAATTTATTTTCTTATGTACAATTTTTTCTTCCAAGTAATTAGGTTGTATGACAATTTTTTTAGTCTATAAACCAGAAAACAGAATTTCTTTTCCTGGCAAACTGTTTTCATAGACTGTAGACATTTTCATTATTTTTATGGAAACAACTTTTTTAACGAAATGATTCTGAATTCATGCATGTTATAATAATTTGGTTAATGTTAAGAATAATTGGAAGCACAAGAAATAACTAGGTGGATTTGCATGACATTTGACAATGATTAAGACAGACAAGAAATTGAGTTAGCAAAGAGAAATAAGGAAACAACAAAAGCCCTTACTTTGTGTTGTGGCACTGTTGGATAAATGGTTAGGCATTTAGTAATAATGATTTTGGAGCATTTGTGTCCAAGTAGTATCGATACTATCATGCATGAAATTCTAGGATGTAATGATTGAGAGTACATCCCTCACAAACTGTAATCTATTTCTTTGGCAGCTAAAATATTCCCAGTGGTGAAGAATCAACATCTTTTACTCTGTACTCTTTTGATTGGAAACTCTTTGGCGATGGAGGTGAGTGAAACTTGTATGCCTGTGAGGCTGTATTGGGAACTCTTTTTGCTCAGGCTGTAACTTCATTTCATATTAGGCATTCTAACTTAATGCAGCTTCCTCTTATTTTTTGTTATTGTTGCAGGCTCTTCCCATATTTTTGGACAAACTGGTCCCTTCATGGGCAGCAATACTTATTTCTGTGACACTCATTCTCATGTTTGGAGAGGTGAATTATGTTTTCATAAACTCGTCATAGGTTTCTATGAAAGATAGTTACTCTGAGTCATCTGATTTTTTATTCCCTTTATTTGGCTGCAGATATTGCCACAATCAATCTGCACTCGTTATGGCTTGGTTGTTGGAGCAACAGTGGCACCATTAGTTCGTGTTCTCCTTATGATATTTTTCCCCCTTGCCTATCCAATTAGCAAGGTATGGTCCATTTATTCCATTGTAATAGAACTATAAGTATGAGGTTTCACATCCTGTTTGAGTATTGACCAAGTTTGTTGCAATGGATTTCCTTCTGCTTTTAGAGCAGTTATATAACTGATTTGTATGAATGTGTTGCATATTATGTGTAGGTTCTAGACTGGATGTTGGGAAAGGGACATGCTGTGCTCTTAAGAAGAGCAGAGCTTAAAACATTTGTTACTTTTCATGGGAATGAGGTATCTGACATAGATCCTAGTTTCTTGATTGTTCAAATTAGTATGTAGTTTATATTTTCTCATTCATGATTATATCTTCTTCACACTCAATGATTCTAGATCTTAGTTTCGTGATTGTTTTCTAAATGATATGTAGTTTACATCTCCTCATTCATAGCTATATTTTCTTTGCTCTCAAATGATTCTTTGACTTAGTGGAACTTTTGGCATATCCCCCTGTCTCTGTCTCATTATGTAGGCTGGGAAAGGTGGCGATTTAACCCATGATGAGACTACTATTATATCTGGTGCACTTGAGCTGAGTGAGAAGACTGTGAGGGATGCAATGACTCCAATATCGAAGGCATTTTCCCTTGATCTGGATGCAACTCTTAATTTGTGGGTTTATGCTTCTTTTTGAATCTGCACATGATGTCTCAATGAGCTTTCTTAATCTCTAACCTCTTTATTTCTCTTGCAGAGAAACATTGAATGCTATTATGACAATGGGACACAGTAGAGTTCCAGTTTATCACCAAAATCCATTGAATATAATTGGATTAATCTTGGTAATTTCTGTGCATTTGTGGTTATCTCAAAAGAAGCAAGTGTGACGCACTGTGATTGTGATATCTGTCTTGCCAAAATTCTAATGGGTGAAGAAAAAAAGCTTGAAAATTTTGTTTGAAATATAATATCATGACATATAAAAGCTTAAATCTTCCAATATCTCAATGTGTATATATGCCTTGTGAGAGAAATGGTTTTTTTACCATCTTGACTTGCCAACATAAGTTCTTGCTTATTTTTTGAAACTAATAAACAATTGGCCTCTACAAATAATGTTTTGATGGCATATGATTGAGTTGTTAAGAAATCATTTAGAACTGAGTTGGTGGTGTTATGCTTTTGCGTTGATCATATATGCAAAAGAGATTTTGTTAGATGTTACTAAATTTGTTGATAGTTGTAAAATTAGAGAACAAATGGCTCTACAAAATAACAAGTCATGTTCATGATAAATATGTGATTTCTCTTTTCCTTGAATCAGATATCTTATCAATGCTGTTACCTGTTGATACTTTGTATTTGTTAGTTATAACCTTTGTCGTTGGTTGATCTTTTGAATGATCCTGTGAAGTTTGAACTTGTTGGTGATCTTTTGAATGATCTGTGAAGTTTGAACTTGTTTCCTCTGTAAGATCTGTAATTTACTGGGGTGTATCTGAAGCGACAGGAGCATCTGGCTGGCTCAATTACCTGCATTCTGCACTAATGTTTTTCCTCTACCTATTCTTTTGATATAACTGCATTTGAATCGATGTTGGAGGCTTGGCTGATCTTTTCTGGTTGAATATGTCTTGTGTATGATAAAAAATTACAATAAGCTGTCTAACCCTTTTTTTTTTGAAAAAAATGTTTTCCTTGTTGCTATCTAACTTATAGAGTTTTGTCAAATCCTGATGATCACAATTCTTATATTTGATTTTGCTGGAAAAAGTGTTCAATATGTTGAGGGTAACCTTGGCGCAATGGTAATATTGCTCCATTGCAACCTGTGGGTCATCGTTTCAAATCTCAGAAACAATTCCTCCACAGTTTAGGTGTTAAGGTTGCATACATTTGACCTAGATGCCATGATATGAGAGCCTTATGCGATGGGCCACTGTTTTTAGTGTGCACTATGGTGGTTAAAACCAAAAAAACTGAACCAAACTCATGCAATGGGTCTAAAAAATTTCTATGCTTTCATTTTGTTGGAATTTGGAACTTACTGGTGGTTTTGATTTTCAGTTTGATGGTTGAATGGCCCATTAGACTGACCTAACTGACTATGTTTCCATAGAACTTAAAATATATAAAGAAAGAGCAAAATAATATAGTTCTGCTGTACTCGTGACACACTAGGCATTCCCTAGAATATTGTGTTTCCTTAAACATTGATCATGATGAATCCCTGAGGTTTTGATCATTCCACTTTCCTCCTTTCAAAATTCTAAGCATCAGTGAATCTGTTTGTTAGGCTAATCTGGCAAGTTTTAAGCTCATATTTCTACTGGATCACTGGCTCAACCAATGTTATGGGATATTGATTAGGTTGGTGACATTTGCCGAGTGAATTCTTGAAGTTGCTAGCCAATTATACTGCGACACATGGCATGTGACTTATTGTCTAGTGAACAAATAAATCCCACTCTTAATTACCCTGAAAGTTGGGTAGAAATATGCTTTGTCACGTTGGCCAATTGGAAGAGAATTATCATTTACTTCTAATCAAATTTGGTCATTTGGATATATCTTCCTTGCTGGAGATGATTCTTACAAATTGTCCAAATAGAAATAACTACCCCTAAGAGTTTCTTATAATTAAAAGAGAAACAAAGGACATTATTCAAATTATTGGTGAACTTAAATATTCTGTAGAAAATTATTAGCTCTATCAAACAAATGAAAGACAATGTATAACAAAGCCCTGAAGCAAAACTATCTCTAGAAAGTATAATCACAAAATAAAATCTTTAAAAGAGTTGTACCCAAGAGCCATGATGGTTCGTTCTCCATTATGAATAGAAGGTCTCAGACCCTGGAATGGGATCAGTGAAAAGTCACAGAAATGCTCTTGCAAAGCCTTGAAGCTCCAGATTTTTTCATCAGCTTTCTTTGAGATTCACAAGAGTTGAAGATCATCTTGATACTTAAAATCAAGGTCAACCCCATTTTGACAGATTGTGTCTTAATTCTGTATCTGATGTTCTACTATTGCATATGGTAAAAGGTGCTTGACAACAGTGTAGATGAGTTGACTTCAGGTAAACTTATGATTTAAGGGCTCAACCAAGCAGTCCTAATAGTTTAAAGGATGTCTACTATTTTATCCCATGTAATAAAATAAAAGATTTTATAAATGCTCTTCGGCAGCCTTGGTTGCATCAGTTCGTGGTTGTTCCCTCTACCTTGCATCAATGTTTCAAGTATTACCAAAATGGAGAAAAGACTTATAAATCATGTGGAGAACCGGAGTATCATTTTTCTGAAGTCAAGTTCTATATTGAGGCATTAAAGGTCATACGTAGGGGGAAGATAGAAAAGAATGCTCTTGGCAGTCAAAGCATGGTTTTATCAAGAGGATGGAACAAGTGGAAGAATAGTCATTCCCAACGAAGTGGAGGAGAAGGAAAGGTCAAAACTTTCAAACCATTTTCGCTCTTTGCTACGCACCCAATTCTAAAGGGAAAGACAATCAAGCTCCTTTAACTAAATGTAATTATTAAGGGGCATTACATATTCTTTCTCTCCTAGTGAGATGCTTGGATAGGGTGAAAAACCCATCCTCCTACATCGAAAGGTTTCGTTGAGGAAGCAAAGTCTGTTGCGTTGGCTACAGAGCTTACTGCTGAGTTTTAACCAATTTTGTACCATCTGCTCACTAGGGCTGTTTTTTTTTTCTAGTGTAAAATCAGTCAACTTTGGGAAAGTTACCGTGTGAGGCTATACAAATGCCTACACTTTCAGAAAGTGTTTCAAGAAGATGGTCAAGCTATTGCAAATTCAAAAGTAGGTCTTGCTTCAGGTCCTGCAAATGGCCATTATAAGGGCCATTATGTGATTATTGGGAGGAGGAAGAGAAAATCCTCGTTTAATCCTTGACCTGAAGAAGTTCACTCTTCAATTGTATTGGGAACGTGCTCCAATTAACAAGATAGGTAAGTGATGAGGACCCAACACTCGGGATGAGCTGAAGGGTCACGGAGGGGTGCAAAGGTGGGGGCCATGAGCACCACAGTGGGCCCACCTGGTCGCTTGATTTGCGGTGAGACCAACTGTTTAGCTTTTCTTTGGTTATTTCACTCCCTTTAGTCACTAGTGACATTATTGTAATTTTACTGTCAATAAGGGTAATTAGCACTTTTAATTACATAAACTTTCATTAGTTAACTACTACTAAATTTTTGTTTGTGTTTTTCATGATATACTCATCTTCGATGATATCCTCATCTACTCTGAGTCCATGGAGGATCATTTGGGGCAAATGGAGTAGTTTTGAAGAAATTGGAGCAGCCTCACTTCTTTGTCAACATGTCCAAGCGCAAATTTCCTTGGAGGAGTGAAAATGGACGCGAGAAATATTGAAGCTATGGTAGACTGGCCATTACCAATGGACGTGTCAGCTTTGAGGGTTTTCCTGGGCTTAACAGGGTAGTACAATTGGTTTATCAAAACTATGATTGATGGCTAGACTGTTAACCACCTGCTCAGGAAGGACAACTTAGAATGGACAGATGAAGCCAAGAAAGCATGCAAGAAGAAAGTTTGAGCTTAATGCAAATGGCTAAAATATCATCTGGTTTATATGATTGTCAATCAAATGCCTTTAAAGGATAGAATAGGGCTGTGACTTAGACAGTAATGTTGGCTTTACCTAAGTTTTAGAAGACATTTGAGGTCTATATAGGCGCGAGTGGCAAAGGCATTGGAGCAGCGGTAATTCAAGAAGGGAGCTCAATGGTGTTTCCTTTGTAAGCTTTGGGACCAATGAAGAAGACTTGGTGTCATTGATGAAATATCAACCGATACAATATGTACTGACCAATATGTATCGGTGCTAGGGTCCCTTGATATCAATATTTCCTGATACCATGATAATATAATGATATGTTTCCGTATTGGCTAATGTGATCTTGCCTGCGTACGATTTTTAAAACTTTTTTCCTTTTCGATATATTTAACATTAATATGTATTGTTTGATACGTCTGATACTGATATGACCGCGACTGTTACTAATACCGATATTTTCATTCATGCTTGGAGCACTTATGCTCAGGAGATGTTGGCGGGGTACATATTGTGAAGATATGAAGACCTTACTACTGGGTAGGAAGGTTGTTATCATAACCGATCAGTAGTTTTTAAAGCACTTTTTAGGGTGAAAGATAGTGACTCCTGACTAGAAGGGTGAAGATTGGGATTCAAGTATGACATCTATCTACCCCGGAAGGATAATAAAGTTGCGGATGCCTTATCTCGGAAGGAGGGCACCCAATGATATGGGCTGCTTATGAGGAGCAAGGGTTCAATTTGTTGGCTATTCGAGGAACTGAATTGCAAGGTTTGAGAAACCAAAGGAGGCTGTGAATTAAGATGCTAGGGCCTAAATCATTGTGAGAGGCTTGAGAAACAAGGTGGGATCAACGAGTACAGATCCAAGGATGGCTTGCTTTGCTGCAAGAACTATGTGCATGTTTCGGATGTGCTGGGATTGGGGGAGGAGATCCTTGCTCATTTCCATGACAACAAGGAAGGTGGCTGCTCTGGGTGGTTGACGACTTCTTCAGTTGGGAAGGGCTCAATAAATTGATGAAGATTTTGGGCAGAATGTGATACTTGCCAAAAGGTGAAGCACAACCATAGAGTACCATGGGTTTGTTGCTATCGTTTCTGGTACCGGAGAAAATTTGGGAGGAACTCACAATGAATTCATGTAGGTTTACCATTAGTCAGGGGTTTGAAGCGATCTTGGTGGTACTAGACCGATCAAGCAAAGGTGCGCAAGCATTCCACACAATCATCCCTTCACAACAAGTGGTGTGGCTAGAGCATTTGTGGATAGTGTTGTCAATCTTCATGGTATCCTGAGGAGTATTGTGACTGACCTGGATAAGCTACTTGTGAGCTCTTTTTGGCAAGAGACTTTTTCTTTGCGGGGAAGCAAGATGAAGGTGAGTCTCTCCTACAAAGGTGTAAATCAGACGCGGGCAATACTTGAGGAGCTATTGTTATGAGGAACAAACTATGTGGAAGAAGTTTATCACTTGGCTAGAATACTAGTTTAACGCATCACCTAATGTTTCTATCAACCGGAGTCCTTTCGAGGTCGTGTATGGTAGACCATGGCTGGGTTGAGTACTTATGAGAGGGGGATGACCAGGGATGAAGAAATCGAATGAGGTCGTATTAGATGTGGTTACAACTTTGCCATTCACATGACTTGCACAAGGGCTCCTGGACTGTTGAATGTGTTGGCTGGATGTGGGCCCTCCTCACATGATGAGTAGCACATGCCCCAACTGACTTTGCTAACTTTACCACGATCCACCACCTTCTCATCTAATGGTGGAGATTATTCCACTTGGAAGGCTTTGATGAACCTGAGCTAAGCCTGAATTTGGGCCTCCTTCACGTGATGTTTCCAATGCTTCTTGATGAACTGGCTGCCATTTATTTGTTCAGCTAACCCTCCATCCGATGGTGATGATTGTCCCATGTGTGTGGATGTGATGGTCCCGATCTGAGCCCTCCTTACTCTTTTGTTTTCCAAATGTAATTCCACTCTTCATCGCTTTCTCTCACTGTGCTTCTCTGTCATCTTCTTGGGGTTATCCTTTTTGTTATTTCCTCCTGTAACCGCTCCATATTATTATTAGTTTTTTCTTTGTTTTCTATTTTTGTTGCTCACAATGCTCCTGCAACTGATCTCTTTCTTATGATACTCTTGAGTTGTCTCTGACATTGTGATTATGCGCTTGGTTGGGAAAATGTGGTAAGTGTGTTTCCAGTTGTCATCACCATTCTTTGTAGGAGATAACAATGGTAAGCAGCAACTTGGTGGTTGGTGGTGTCTGTTTTGCAATAGTGGTAGGTTGTTTGTGGAGTTGAGAACATGTTGTGATTTCAAAGAAGTAGAGGAAGTTTGGGAAATGAGGATTTCAGTTCTGATACCAAATTTGTTGCAGTTAAGGAAAGAGCATAAGAGGGATGGGGGAGAAGAAGAAGCTGGGATGACAAGGGGGTGGGAGAAGAGACAGACGACAGGGGCGGAAAAGAGTAGGAGAGAAGAGAGACAATTACGTCATTTATTTGTAGTTACTAAAACAATAAAATTAGAATCATTATATAGTAACACTATATTCCTAAGTTAATTAGAAAACAAATATAATTTATAAATTAATAACAATCTAAAATAAGAAAATAACTAAAAAAAAATGACATTCCATAGATATCATAGATACTATCAAAGTTATAGAATTAAAAAATCTTTTCAATATATGGCAAAATATGAAAGTAAATCTAATAAGGTAAACTGATAAATTAAATCTCCAGGAAGTCCTCGTGAGCATGCATCTCAAAATTGCAACATTGTTATGGTGGGCATAGCAAATTGAAATTTACTTGTAAACAGTTCAAAGTATGAGCTGTTAATCTACACTTAAATATATTGCTGATATTACAGAACATAAAAATGAGTGAACAATAATGTTAACATTACCATCAAAAAGCTACCAAGATCATAGTCATTATAAAAAGTAGGAAAAAAAATAAAATCCCAGATTCAGTTCAGTTTGTTTGTCGAGGGATCCTCCTTGAGGTCCATTCAATTGTAATTTGTCAAACTCAAGCCCAAGGCACTCTTGTAATTTGCAAACTCTTGGTCCAACATCACTATGATTTGGTTGGGCAATGAGTTAACTACTCAATTGCTTTTGTCTTAAGTGGGTTGTTTGTTTATCATTGAGATAGATTCATTGTTTTCTTTTTGCCATTTTAAATTTATGGCTTGAATCGTAAATATGCAATTGCAGGTTAAAAATCTCTTAGCAGTTGATCCTGATGGTGAGGTCCCACTCAGAAAAATGATCATCAGAAAAATTCCTCAGTAAGGACCTGAATCTCTTCGTAGTTTATTATCCCCCTTGTTAACTGGGGAAGTGGCTTGCATTGAGGCTTCCTTCAACCAGCTCCATTTTAATCTTAGTGGCTTATTTGTTTTTGCTAAGTCCTATAATTGAAATCTGCTTTTATATGATTTTGCTGACTTTTCCACTTCGACAGTTACCTTGTACGGTTAGTATGTTCCAAGGTTTTGGGCTGGTTTTAAATTTGGTTTATTTTTCATTGCCTCTTCTAATAATAGTACCTTGTATACCATCTAAAAACTTCCTGCCTATGGATGGCTAGCTCCTTTTTTTCCCTTGTGCGTTATTTCTTGTGAATTAGGTGAGACATCAACTGAACTATAACGTGATTGATGCTGCTAGTTCACATTATTTAATATGGGATATAATGGTGCTGTTATGCCTGATGTCCTTGGATAAAAAAACTCTTATATTTCAAGAATGATGAAAATTTGTTTTGAGTGAGTGAAAGAATTTCATTATTTTGCAAATGAAGGTTTTGGTAATCTAGATTATTGCAATCATTGTTCGAAAAGAGAACCAGAAAGCAAAAATGCTAACATGGACAACCTATATTAGCTATATCATATTTGGTTTTCTGTAAAATAGTCCATATGCTATTTCTTCTTATGTTGAGGAAGTCTCAAATTCCTTTCCCACCAAAATTCATAGATATTGGCTGCTAAAGATTGATGAGATATTTCCTTGGCTTTTAACATCATGGCACAATCTGTGTGCTCATGGAGTGAGATAGGGCTGCTTGGCTTTTACTAGGTGTAGACAGTTATTTGTGATGACTGGGGCTAACCCAGATCACTACATATTAGGGTTAAAACAAAATCCTTTTGTCAAACCTTATGGTGGTTAAGGGTTTGCAGTGGCCACCTTTTACTGATATAATGAAACCCTTTGTCATTTAATTTTACACATGAACTCAGATAAGTTGAGCCAGTACAAGCAGAAAGAACTGTTGAGGCAAGCGGAAGACTGAATGGGCCCATGATGGAATTCACTTGTGATGGCTAGTACTTGACACTCACTGCATAGTACTTCTAAAAAAGTGAGTAATTCTGAAGAAAAATGAATAATAGCTAAAATTGAGACGAGTGGAACACCAAAGAGAAATGAATTTCGTTAAGTATGTAGCCAAATAGCCACAGAAGCTGCCAGCCATAATAGCTGAACTATGTCCCACTCTTGCTGCACACGCCTATGTGATACATGACTCATTTTCCCCCAAAAGTGGATCTCGGCATAATAGCTTGAAATAAATTAAGTACATTTTGGTGAACTTGCTTTGGGAAAAACGTAGTATTAGCTTATGTGCTATGGGAAGGTTTTAGGCCTGAAACATCTGTGTTTAGGGGGGGGGGACAGAAGGGATTTTTTGTGAAGGTCTGTCAACTTGCAATTTTGTAAGTGGTTGTTTAGTATATAAGAGCTTACAATTTTCTTTCTTTTGTTTTCTAATCATCTCACTTGCAAATTTCAGATGGGTAACAATGATATTTATATAATCAAACTCAGCAACTGAGCATCCCAGTATTATTGTTTCACAATCTCAACAATGTCTAAGGTTTATGGGTATTGTTAAGTTGCTAGTCGTTCTTATTAAAGGGGTTCTTCTAGAGTGGTTCTGAAGAAAAATGAATAATAGTTAAAATTGAGATGTGTGGAACACCAAAGAGAAATGAATTTAGGAGAGTTCGAAGCCAAACAGCCACAGAAGCTTCTGGCCATGATGAACTGAAATATGTCCCTCTCGTGCCACACATATCTATGTGATGCGTGACTGATATTCTCTAAAAGTGGATCCTGGTCTAATATCTCCAAATAAATTAAGTACATGTTGATGAACTTGCTTTAGGAAAATAGTAGTATAAGCTTATGTGTTATGGGAAGGTTTTAGGCCTGATTCAGCTGGGTTTTGGCGGGGGGGAGAGAAGGGATTTTTTGTGAAGGACTGTCAACTTGCAATTTTGTAAGTGGTGGTTAAGTAAATAGGAGCTTACAATTGTCTTTCTTAATCCAATCCACTCACTTGCAAATTAAAGACGGGTAACAATGATATTTATATTATCAAGCTCAGCAACTGAACATCCTAGTATATTATTGTTTTACAATCTAACAATGTGAGTTTTATGGGTATTGCTAAGTTGCTAGTTGTTCTTATCCAAGGAGTTTCATGTTTGGTATTACCACGGATAGTAAGTATGTTGGATTTGGTGACCATTATTGAGATGATCTCAAAGACTCATGTCATGATCTTGATGTAGTTAGCTATCTTGATGCGATATATTGGCCAGTTGAAAGCATTCTGGCTGCACCATAAACATTAATCGGAAGAGTTGCCATCATTCATCATGCATAGAATACCAGAGCAATGAAATATTCGCAATTGTTTCCTTGATCCATTGTGCCTGTTATTCTCCCTTTTATCCAAGTGCAAACATATGCATTTTGCTGGAACTTTTCATCAATTTCATATTCATACTCCCTGTAAGATGGGTCTATTTAACAAGTCTTGCTTTTTTTTTTCAGGGTTTCAGAAAACATGCCACTTTATGATATTTTAAATGAGTTTCAGAAGGGTCACAGCCACATTGCTGTTGTCTACAAGGATTTGAATGAGAGTACAGCAAGGCCTAAGGAGACTGAAGATGGTAAGGACTCCAAGGCTGACAATGCTTTACTTCTTATTTTGCTGATATAATTTTCCCACAGATTTTCCTATAATTTTTGCAGAAGTTAGGCCACCTATGGATTTTCTGCTTAATGCTTCTTGAGGGTGTTCATATGTTTCATTAGGTATGCATGTTCATGGGTTTGAGGCCTCTGAAGGGATGGGTAGACTAAAGAGGTGTAGCTTGGTACCTTGTAACACCCAGAGAGATCATCTTGGCCATTATGACTTATGAAGTTTTCACTATAACTGCGTTGCACACAGTAGTAGTACAACTTGAAATGATGTATAATTCTGACGCTTGTGTTTGTCATATATACTTGGGTGCAGTATCTTTGTCTATATTGTGCTTCTTTTATAAATTTTAGAATCTCGTGATTCATGCTTATGTCTTAATTTTAGTAGTGTATAACCATCATCTTCCAAAATTCTTTTCACTGCTAGTTCATTCATTTTTTTCCTGTTGATTTCATGTTGTTGCTGCGTATTCATTGGATTTCCTATGGCCAATAGATTATCACAATTATACTTAAAGTATTTTCTCATTATTCCCTTTTTCCTTCTCTTATTTTTTTATTTTTATTTTTTTTGGGTGAAGGTGGAGGTAAGATTACTGACAGCCAAATCATATTTTCTTTAGCGAAATGCAACTGGGCAAAATGCCCCTTGTTGGTTCTTGGATCTCCTCTCTTTGATTATCTTTCAAAAAAGCGCTGTGATCTCTATGTGCTTTGTTATTGTATTTTTTTAGAAAAAATCCCCACTAAAAGTTTAGCAATTCTTGCAAGTTTGTTAACCTTTTGCTGCTCTTAGTTTCTCCTTATAATGACTTGGATCCTATTATATGCAAGGTCTAGTTGATCATAGTCAAATCCTGAGTTTTCTGGTTTAGTTTCTCTCTCCTATTTCTCCCTCATTTTTTTTTTTCAATTTGTTGGTAATGTTTCAGAGTATGAAGAGGAATACACTACCGGTAATGGTGGGGCACAGAATGCTCATGGAGTTTCACCTAGGAGTGATGGTGTGCAGCAGATGAAGAAAAGTCCTCCAACTCCTGCCTTTAAGAAACGACACAGGGGTTGTTCATTCTGTATTTTAGACATTGAGAATGCTCCAATTCCGGAGTTTCCCCCAAATAAAGTGGCTGTTGGTGTGATTTCCATGGAGGATGTGATTGAAGAACTTCTGCAGGTATTTTGAATATTAACAGGAGCGGTTAGATCATATGGCCTGGAGTCTATGGATTACTTGCCTTGGTGCCTTAAATGAAAATATCAGTATCGTTATCGGTTGTGGTCATATTGTATTATATTGAATATATCGAAAGTACGGGTGAAATGTCGGCCGATATATAGTGGTATCGGGGTTTTCCAATACTGATGTTTCTTGATACCGTGACAAAATTATAATATATTGCTATATTGGCACTATATCGAACTATATTCAAAATATCGACTAATATACTCAATTTTTGGGCGATATATCGGTTGATATGCTTAATAGATTGACCAATATTTATCTGTCAGTTTACAATTCTCAAAAAATTTTTCTTTTAATATATTTGATATTGACATGTATTATCCTATATGTCTAATATTACTATGGTTGCAATTAATATCGATACTGATATTGATTCTGATAATTTGATCCATGATCAGCAGTAAAAAAATTATGATAATGATAATTTTTTTTTCAATTCCTATATTTATCTGTTAGTTTACGATTCTTAAAAAAAAAATTTTCATCTAATATATTCGATATTGATATGTAGTGTCTTATATATCTAATATCAATATGGTCGCAACTGATATCGATATCAATATTGATCTCGATATTTTGATCCATGATCAGAAGTAAAAAAAAATTATGATAATCGTAAGTAGATTGATAAATATTAACTGATATATCGGGTGTATTGGTAATACAACAACATATCATGGTTTGGTTGTAGTGTCAGAAAATATCGATATTGGGAGGCCCCGATATCGATATATAATGGCTGCTATTTTCATCCATGATTAGTGCATACTGCATAGGGTTGGGGCCAATTACATCTTGGTCCTTTCAATGCTTCAAGTCTACTCACTTGAACTGCACTGTGATCCATGGATTGCCATTTCATTGCTTGATCATCACGCAAATGCTTAGGTTACTCTCTAAAACATTTTGTTGCTCACAATTCGTATAAATAGCATGGGCTGGGCTGGAATTCTGATGAGCTGGTAGGCTAAGAAATTGTGTTAGCTTAGCTCCTTTAGTCTCGGGCATGGCCCTGGATTTGGTTGACAATATTGCTTTCTGTTCTTTTGTGGAATTATCTATTGATGTGGTTTTCATCAAATGCTTATGGCAGGAGGAAATTTTGGATGAAACTGATGAATATGTGAATATTCATAACAGGTAAAGTCTCTATTATTCCTTTCGTATTGCTCTCCTGTATGCTTATTATCTGCAAACAAGGTAAAGGTTATTGAGGTGCCTGTCCCTTGGAGCTTTCAATGAATTTTGCACTTGATATCATAGTGCTGAGTTAAATTCACCGATCGGCATGGTGTGGAAATGAGTTGGTCATCCATTGTTGTCTTCCATGATACTCCATCTTGTGCCTCATTCCCCATGCTAGGAAAAGTTTCAAATTTTTTGTCTTCACTTCGTTAGAAACGATTTGCTGCATTTGCCGAAAATCGGTGGGCCCCTTGTATTTAGCATTTTAGGGTTAGACAAATTTTCTGAAGTGAAATCTTCCAGTCCGGCTCACCCCATACATAATGGGGTGGGCTACCTGTGGCATCCTGTCCTGCCTAAATGCATAATTTGGCAATATCATCACTCTTTTGCCACTTTCATCATGGTAACTTACGACAGCAATTTGCATTGATAACAGGATAAAGGTCAACATGAATGCATCATCTGAAAGTCTTCCCACCATAAGCTGACTGCAGCAGTCTTCTAATATTACCATACCTCCTCCCTCCTCCTCTAAGCATTAGCAGGCTTGAATGGCGCTGCAGGAGCAGGTTATCCTACCATCATCAGACATCAAGGTTGTGAAGAGAGGGGGGGGGGGTTAGACATGTTCAGAGACAGATAACTTTTTATGTCAGAAAGGATTACAGAGATTGATGTTAGTCCCCCCCACCCTTTCTCTGTACAAGGTGTGTTTGAACAACAATTACCGACAATCCCCAATTTCTTACTCAGTCAAATATGGGTTGGTACATCAGTGACGTACGTCAGTACGGAAGACCACTCGGGTCAGTCTTGCAGTAGCAACTCGTACCAAATTTATTTAATGTATATAAAGTAAATAAGAGTGGAATTGATGTTTATCATGTCATGTGTCTGTTGTATTAAGCTAGATAATTGCACGGAAATTGATTTTTATAGTGCTTGTAAACAAGAAGCCAAAACGTGACGATGAATGATGATCCAGCAAGCATCACTTTGGTCTTCAAACACTGTTGTGAGTCCCAAACAGATCCATGTTAGATTGCCACTGTTCGCTGATTTTTACCATAAGGGATGCTTTTTTTTATTAAGTAATTAATTTGTATTAGAATCAAAATCTGTACACGGTCCCAATATTGTAACACTTCAAAGAACATCAAAATATAGAACTTCTCAGAAAGGTGATTCTCATCAAACGTCAATCCAAACCAAAGCTACGGAAAAGCCAAGAAAAAGCAAGAAACAGGTAAAGGTGCGGAACATGAAAAGGACGGAGTATATTCAAACGGCTTCCATCCAAAAGAACACGCCACAATGTCTCATATTAGCTGAGAGACCGGTGTTTCTGATCATATCTTCAATTGATTATTTCCAAAGGAAGTGGGATTTTGTCCACTTGTCTTTTTTTTTCTAATTTTTAATTCGCAAGTAGGACGAGAACTCTTTCTCATTTTACTTGTAATAGATTTTTCTGGTAATTGTTGAAGAAATTTTGGGTTGAGTTAACTTAGCCTTCAAAGACCCACCAATATCATCCAAAATGGATGTGTTATTGTTAGAGACGGTATTTATTGTGGCATGAAGATGAAAGATTTGAACTTATTAAAAAATATGTCTGCAGTGTATGGATATATGGGCTTATATGGGTGTTTTTATGTAGTGGTCTGTTTCTTTTTTTTCCAAGGACATATTATTGTTTGGGGTGGGTGGGGGTAGGGAAGTGTTGTTTTCTCTTTGATGGTCTATTAAAACGAATGCAGATTTGTCCCAAAAGTTGGTTGTGTATTAGTTGGAAGTTTGATTAAGTGGGGGCTAGCTTTATTGTTGCCAAATCAATCTTTTGGAAGTGCCAATGGGAATAAAGAAGGCAGACTTGCTTTTCACAAAGCCACAGTGAAGGAGACCGTTAGTCCAAATAGAGGAGAGGTTAGGTAGACCTAGAAGGACGTGGAAGCAAGCCCATGGCACTCAAGTAGTGGAACTCAAAATGCCCTCTATGAACTCTTTAACCATTGCCTATTTATATAGTGAGAAAATGCATTGACTATTGTAATAAAAACTAATATATTGATGGTTTTAAGAAGCTGCCCTATGGAACTATATTGTGATTTATGAATCTGAAAATTCATCTCAACACAAATATAGTATAAGGAAGCAACACAAATATTTTTGATCGGGATCTTCATACCACATATCTACTGAATTATAGATAAAAAGAAAAATATTTTGATGAGTTTCTTCAACATATTGAAGGTAGTGTTGGGGTTCCACACTTGGATTCACGTCTAACCCAGCGCAGTGAAAATATTTGAACCCGCCGTCAGTCAGTCGTCCACTAATTTTGTAGAATACAAGGAAAAAAAATGCACAATCTTTTTAACGTGGAAACCCTTTTTAATCCGAAGAGAAATATTACGGGACAAACTCCGAATAAGCTTTCACTATATAAAATCGGTTACAATTAATTTCTGAGACAGAATATCCACTACACACCCAAGGTAGAATAATAAAAATAACTCCAGAGTAAGGAAACTCTCATTCACTTATATATCTCTGTTTTTCTTCTCTCCTTTCTCTCACTGATGGTGCACTCCGCTCTCTTTGATTTTATAAGTGTGACGGCAAGCAGTGAACGTCAAAAGCTTCATTCCGCACTTTACTCCGTTCCACTGCTGCTCTCTCTTACTCTTCTAAAGCGCCTGGTTTGCTCTTTATAAATATTTTGACCCTAAATCTAATCTGCTCATTTTGCTGATCTTACAGATGATTTGTCACACCAATCTTTTTTTGTGATTTTACCAGTTCTTACACTTTCATATACTACACATGTTTTGCAAGTCAACCTGCTCTGCACAGACGTATGTCTTGCAGATCAATATGTTATGTACAGACGGCGCATATCCTACAGGTATGTTATTTGCTGTGTAAAACTTACAAAATTTAAAAAGTCAACTACTCTATAAAATTAGCAATCAACTTTTAATACAAGTTATCATCGACTATCATTTAGTGTCCTCAGTTGTCACTTTTTTACTCAAGTTTAGTGATTGAATTTTTTTTGATTTTATTATTATTTTTTAGATTTTTATATATTTTTAATAATATATGTATATATATATATATATGAATTGTAAAAAAAGGCTCTTTAAGATGAATCCACTGGGCTAGTCGGAGCAAGCACCTCTCTTTATTTCTCTGCTCTCATGCCGGAAATTATGGGACTTTCGGATGTAATAACATGCCTAGACGGACTGCTTTCACCTCTGACAATCTAATCTCAGTAGTATCCCTGCCCTTTTCCCACTATTTTTTTATTACCTCTGAGCACCCTCAAGAGTAATATATGGTCGAGCTTTTGACTTGATAATACCCACCAGTATTCGATTCGAT
>JAOVVI020003824.1:0-18489 GCA_028571085.2 Nepenthes alata | reverse complement strand
TTGTAGTTGGTAAAGATGATCTCAATTCCCACCCCCCACCCCCAAAAAAAAAAAAAATGATGCTTTGACCTGTTTCTCAGCTCCCAATGGAATTGTAGACAGCAAAAGTGAAGATCATTGTTTTTTTCTTTTAGGTTTTTGATAGGTAGATGGAAGGGCAATGCTGGTGGACATTGAACTCAGGCCATTGGCTTGGACTGCTGGGCAACTATTTGCAGGCTACTCTGATTTCCCTGCTTGAAGTTATAGGTTATTTGCTGCATGTTTTTCTGGTAGGCAGTTTCACTGGTTGATAATAGTAGCAGGCAGCAAAAAAAGAACCCACAGCATAGGTTTCTGCTTAACTCATCCCTACCCACAATCCCCTCCCCCCCCGAAAAAAAAAAAAAAAAAAAGGCTACAGCGTGTTCTTCTTAGTTCCTCTGATTGAAGGGTAGTTCTTCTTAAAGAAATGAATATAAACTACAGAACAAGGCTTCAAAGAGTTTTCTGAGAACTAATATTGACAGGAAGCGTAGTGGTAAAGGTTCTGAGAAATGCAGTATAGTCTCACTGCAATTGTATACATTTGAAGTCACAGTATCTGAGCTCCATAAAGATGCAAAAAGAAGTGTACTATGTACTGCAACTGACAAGGTGTGTAAGTTTAGTACTGTGCAGGGGCCTCATTTTTTTGCGGATTCCTAATCAAACAAGGTTTATAGTGGACCAGATGGAAAACCCATCTGGAAGGTACTTTTTTCCATAAGAGATTCCTAAATTTAGGCTAAGCAATAAGCATAAACTTCAGTGTCTAATTCAACATCTGTGTCAGATCATCTAATATGGGTGTTTCTGTTTATCTTGAAGGATACTAGATAATTTCTGCATTCCTTTTTCAAAGATTCTTCTTTGGTCACTACTTGCACTTCTAATACCTGCCTCGTGTAAACCTTTCCTTGTCTTTCATCTTTATAACTGCTAGTATGAGATGCAATATAGCTCATGAAACCCACCCCTTTTCTTGGTGAATAGATGCAGGTCACTGCAATCTCTGTTCCTGCTGTGCTACATTTTCTTTTCAACCTTTGCTTGTCAATTGTCTCCCATTCTTGTACAACGGCACTTACTTTCTCTTAACCAAGTTCATTCAGATATTGACTCTGAACTGTTGTGCTATTGCTCCAACAAAATGAAGGCCCAGTCTTCTCAGTGGTTTTTATGTGTTGTAGTGATGTAAGCCTTCCCTACAATCTTGGCTATATATATATATATATATATATTTGTTTTCTTGTGTTTTTGTAGTCAGAAACTATCCTGGTTTGGGAGGGGGTGAGTCTGAGCACATCACATCGCGGAAATAGCCTTTCTGAAATGCAGGGATAAGGTTGTATAGATCAATCTTCTTCAAAGTCTGTGATATGGGAACTGGATCATACTTTAGACATTGAAATGACTTCTTTAGGAGGCAAGATGGAAGCCAAACAATTCAGGTTTCTCACTACATTACAGGTTTACAGCTTAAGATCAGAAGTTTTGTTTGCTTGTCATTTTTATATATTTCTTGTTTGTAAGTGCATCAAATTCTTTTACGACATGCAGTTACTTTAACATCTAAATTTGTAAGCATATCTCAGTCCATGGGAGGTTTACATATTTTCTTCTGCACCTTCGAAGGCCATGGGAGGTTTACATATTTTTGGAACCAGAAGCAACCCTTCGATAAGCATTAGCGACTATCAGATCATACCCTTTTCAACAGCCATCTCAATGGATATCTTTATAGCGAATACAGCCTCCAATTATGCAGTGTATACACTCCTTAGCATTTCCATTTATAGAAGAATCATCCTATCCTTAAAATTCTCTCCAAAAACCGTCTTTATAGTAGGCTAGGGAAAGATCAATATTGAGCTAGTGCTTCCTCATGCAGAAGCAGTCCATTTGAGCTTTTACACTGAATAGGTAATTTAGGACATATCCTTTCCCTGATGCACCTCGCTGTCCTTTGTTTTCGATACGCAAGCAAGCCAATATCTGGAAGAAACATTTGGTGATGCCTTTTCTTCTGTCAAATCTCTAGAGTTATCTTATGTTTACATGTGGTATGATTTATAAAAAAACGTTTGATTGATGACTCCAACTGATGGGATTGCAATGTATTTTACAATTTATGGTATAGTACCTGTAAAAAAAAAAAGTTCTGTATGTAATACTTAATCTCCTGCTGACAATTTTGTATTCACTAACGTTGCACTGTTCCAGGAGGGTATCTGCTTGCTCTGTAGAACAAGTCACAGCTAGAAGCTTGCCTAGTTATGCTATGCTGAGCTTAGTTGTTCTGAATAACCCAGTCATTGTAGGGCCATTGGTTGGAGAACTCTCACAGAAGCCATAACAGCATGGACATAAACAGAATATATTGTGATTTAAATGTTTGTAGAGAATTTTGACTCTTCCAATCTCCATGTCATTTGGCCAAGCTTGTGAATTGAAGATCTTGTTGCTTTTACTGTTGTGTCATTATTTTGTTAATATCACTTTTATTTGGTGAAATACTTTCATATTATCTTAGAGGTGACTGAGATGATGTTATTTGTGGCCTACTTAATTTTTGTGAAATATTTCCTTTTTATATAATGTTTCATTTTTCTCCTTTGTTCAACCAAGTGAAAGTAACATTTCCCCTTATTTGTGGGATGATTCATACTGTACACTTCTTTTTGGATTTGTTATACATCAGTTATCTTCCATCTCCGTAATTGATACGTTTTGTTGCAGCTGGTACCTTGCGCTGTTTTAGCATTGCTTGTTCATCCATCTACTTCACACCATATTGTGAACAGAATTTTATGGGCATTTTGTGTATATCTGGAAGCTGTTTCAGTACTACCCCAGTTGCGTGTCATGCAGAACACAAAGGTACAGTCCCTGGAACTATTTTCAAAGGTTCTCAGACTAGCGTAGGCACTATGTGTTCCTAACGCTTTCAATTTCCAGATTGTTGAGCCCTTCACAGCTCACTATGTGTTTGCACTGGGGGTGGCAAGGTTCTTAAGCTGTGCCCATTGGGTTCTCCAGGTTCGAATTTTCGACTTTATTTTAGAGTTGGGTTCACATCATGAATTTAATTTTGTTGTCCTGCCTCTTTCCATTCCTCAAGAAAAAAAAGGAAAAAAAAACAAAAGAAAAAGGATACTGAGTTGATCTTTTTCTATGTATGATGATGCAACATTTTCATTCATTGAATTTATCATTCACTGCATTTGCAGCAAGGACTAATCACTCTATTCTATCATTTAAACAGATTAGCTGACACAAGTATAATGTTGGTGTTGAACTAACAAGAAACTCTTTAGGTTGGCTTTGTTTTGCATTGTTGACTGCCAAGTAGCCTATAAAGATACATAGTTGATCTTTGATGAGTACTATAATCGCTCACACTTGCAAAATTGAAATGAAACAAAAATTTGTCCTTGCCCAAGGGGTGTTTTATTTCTATAACTGTCTAGTGCCTAGCCAAACTTTTGGATTTTGTAACCTATGTGTCAATACTTTCTTGAATTAGGACTTTAACATGAAAAAGACCCTTTGTGCAGTATGCTATCATGTGTTTCCTAATTATGATGTGGCCTTGAGATTTAGGTATTGTTTGTGTCTTTTTGTTTTGTTTCTCTTTTTTTTGGTGGGGCTGTTGTGAATGAGTCTGCTTTGATGGGATCTTTTGACAAGCTAAGACAGACTGCATGCAATGCCTTTGGGGCCAAACTTTCTATGCAGAGCTAGAAGTGAAAGATCTTTTTGCTGCTTTGGTCAACTAAGAAGATAGAAAATAGCTCATTGGAGAGGGTGCTGGTACCGTGAAGGGGCTAGCAAAATGCTTATTTTAGTCACCATATTGCTGATAACCAATGCTTATGCATAAAAGAATGCCAATAATAAAGGGC
This sequence comes from Nepenthes alata, assembly GCA_028571085.2. Lineage (NCBI taxonomy): Eukaryota > Viridiplantae > Streptophyta > Magnoliopsida > Caryophyllales > Nepenthaceae > Nepenthes > Nepenthes alata. The sequence continues at coordinate 14,563 of JAOVVI020003824.1, read as the reverse complement.
AAGTACCTGCATATCATAGATAATTAAGGGTAGCCGATTGGCCTGGGTTTATTTTCCACCAACTTACCTTCCCATTGTAGCTGTAAAGAAAAAGTACATGAATACGTGAGCCTTCTTTCCCTTAAACCGCCCTCTCAAAATCGGCAAGTCTCTCAAATTATAACAATTACCCAAATAAGTCAAGCACTGCACATGTGGATCTCTTAATGCTCTACACGTTTCTTTTTTTGGTTACATCTTGCCATGCTTCTTTGATAGTTGCCATTTGATAGAGAGCTGAGGATGTGGCTTTTAAATCTTTTCAAAAATTGCGTTTTGAACAGAACAAGCCTTTTCTCAACAAGTGAGGAAGATTACAAGGATTTTTTTTTTTTTTTGCTTCCATTCAGCTTGGTTGTAGGCAGTTCCCTATAGTAAGTCTAAATGTGCCTAGTGATTTCCTTCAAACTTTTCTTTATCTTCTTTTGCCTCCTCTACCAAGAGCCTCGTTGAAACTCTGACATCTCTAGCAGGCGCATTATATGGTCTTTGATTTTCATACGATCACCCCACTGCACACGTGCCTCTTGCATATCTTTCTTCTATGGTTGCCACTTCGACTTGCTCCAATATAACAACCTTAGGATGTTGTTTTTTATTTTATAACAATGCATCCATTTCAACATCTTCATCTCCTTCCTGCCTTTTTTTATTCACATATTGATATTTCAATATAATGGTCTAAACAATTCATCCAACACATTTCAACATAATGGTCTACATATTTCACATATTGGTATTTTTTTTTTACATAATAATCAACCTTGCCTATGTCAGGTATTGGATACTCGTGGGCACCTGCTAACAGCTCTAGGGTATGGGCTATGGCCTTCCTTTGTCCTCATCTCAGAAATCGTCCAAACCTTCATCCTTGCTGACTTCTGTTACTACTATGTCAAAAGGTTCGAGCTTTTCATGTCCATTTCTTATTTCTTGATTTTTTTTTTTTTGAGTTGGAAAACTTGACTCTTATGGACCATTTTTGTCTGCCGTCCTTTCCCGTGTTTTTGCAGCGTCTTAGGAGGACAGCTTGTATTGCGTCTTCCTTCCGGGGTTGTCTGACCGAAGAGTATAAGATGGTATACACAGGCTTCCCTAGAGGTGGGCTGGCAACTCGGGTGAGGTTTGACGCTTTTCGGCTTTTAACTGATAACAGTAGTGTTTGTGAACTCGGAATCAGACAACTTATTGTTCCCATTTTCTGGAAATAAACAGGCTTCACTATGTCATTTTTTGACACTATTATGTTAGTTAATTACAGCTCTGCCATGCCATGCTCATTATACATGAAGGTTTGTTGTTGAGTTTGTCAAGTTTGTGTTGGAACCAATGGCCAAATAGAGTCCACAGATACATTCAGTAGGTGCTGCTTCTGGCCTGCTGCCGCACTCTTGCCTGTTTCGTTTTACTTTGCCTAATTGAAGTGTGAACTACAGAAAGAGATTTGGCTACTTCTAAAACACACGAAGAGCTCTGATTTCAAAATGGTCAGTCCACCATTTTTCAGTGACCGAGCTCTAGCAATTGATACCGTATTTCTACCATAGAGAAACGACCGATTTTGCTATTTAAATCTTCTTATATTAACTTAATTACGCAGTAGAATTAAAGTTAAATCTTATTCTATTCATATCTTTTTACAATGTCGTGGTATTTGGTGACAAGTTCTTGAACTGGTGGAGCCCATATTATCTTTTTTACGGTGGATAAAAAAAGTTACTTAATATATAATTATGATCAGTCCAAATACATAGTAAATTAACGAGCCAAACCTTCATAAATCAAGACTAACCTTAATATAATGATGTAATTATGTACTATATAACTCAAATGTTATTCCAATTCTAATTACTCAAGAGGTTGTTATGTTAGCTGCACCGACTCTTTGGTTAAAATAAAAAAATAAAAAAATTGAAAAAAAACTATAAAAATAAATTATTTTACAAGGAAAAAAAATTACCCCTACAGTTTCAAGCAAATATATTTATTTTTATGAAAATGTAATTTCCGCTTTAATTCATTCCCACACTCTGAAATCAGAGCTGTTATACATTGTTTATGAAAAAAAGATAATACGAAATTACCATATTTGTCTACTAAAAAAATTATCTATTGTAAAAAATAACTGCTTGTTTTCTGTTTGCTTCTCCTTTAGATTTTTATTGGGCAGGCCAATAATTGGGCCTGTAATTGTGTAGGCCCATTACTCGTCCTCAAAGGAATGAAGGTAGCCTAGAGCCCAAGAAATCTTAATTTATGCTTTTATCTCCACCGTTCTGCTACTTCGTGCACGAAGTTTCGCTTTCTTGTAAACTCACACCGTTTTTTTCCTCAGAACACCGGGATCTCTTCGGAAAAAGGTATGCTTCCCAGATTCATTTTACTTGTGCTGTTGAATTTCTTCGTCGAATCAATGGATGCGGTAAAATTTATGGTCAATCAGTTGATTCATAGACGAATGCTTGCACCTTGTTTGGTTTATGAGAGAAATTAGGACTGGAGACTGAACTGAGAATTGAAAGCGGTTGTTGTCTCAGTTTAGAAGTACGCTGATTTCAATCGACCTGGTTGGTGATATATCTATAATTAATAATTTACACGCTTTCATTGAGTTTGTATTTGACTCGTTCTTTGCACGAGTTCAAATATCCTCCCCCCCCCCTTCTTTCGACCTCGACTCTCAGAGTGCCAGAAATAAGATTCTTCTTTTTTCTTTTGCAAATATACCGGGGTAGAAAACTTGCCTGTTTTTTGGATTAAACCACAGTTTTTCGTCGATGCTAGGAATGTGGTTAAGAATTGGAAAATACTGGCTTACATGGAATGTTTGGTTCTTAAAATTTTGAAAAAGACACTTGTTCTCCAACGGTACTCGGCTTTGATAATAGAATCCGAAAGCCTCAAACCAAATAGTGTTGTCTTTTTGGTTATGCTTAAAGATGGATCAGTGGTTTGAGATTTTGGTTTTCTTTACTACTAAGAAAACGCAATATGATGAAGGGAAGGAATTGATTGGGGGTGTCTTTGGGATCTGTATATTTTACAGAAGTCACATTGTTACGTGGTATGTGTTAATTTGTATTTTGGTTTTTGTAAGCCCAATATCAGGTTTGAAGATTCGGAGCTTGTACACTTGGTGACAAGGCCCATTTTCATCATCAGTAGTTATTAATTTCTGTTGCTTTCTGTTGGTTATAGGCTTAAATATGAAGCTTGATACAAGTGGTCTTGAGTCAACTCCACCCCTCTTTGGGGGTTGCAGTGAGGATCTATCTGATGGATTTTTGACAGCCCCATCATTCAAGATTCCAAACACTAGCGATGTTAGTTCTGATCTATTTGTTAAATAAATGTCCAGTCTCTTGGGATTTGTTCTGAATACCTGTTGATTTATTCATTAATCGCACTTTGTTACCCCCTAAAATTTTTCTCATCTCCCTTCTTGTGTTCTCAGTTTGATGGCTTTCAGAAGGAGGCAATACAGATGGTGAAGCCAGCAAAGGGGACAACAACACTTGCTTTCATTTTTAGAGAAGGTGTCATGGTTGCTGCTGATTCTCGTGCGAGCATGGGAGGATATATATGTAAGTTCTAGTTTAATTTGTCTAGGTTCACAAGTTCTACTGGAGTTGATAGTCTTATTTATTGAGAATGTTTCTTTTCATTTTGACTTACCTATCTATTTATTCCTTTTGTCTTTTGTCATGCTGATGGGTGTTGGAGGGGGATTCCTTGGTCTCCAGCATATATTCTACTCAGGGCTTAATTGAAATGACTGATGTGGTCTATCTCACATTCTTTTTTGCATTGAATAAGATGTTGAAGTGTTTGCTTTTCGATTTTTGTCTGTGTGAAGTATTTGCAGTTTTTTCTTTCAACAAGTGGAAGTTTTTAGCATTGGAATTGAAGGAAGTGCAAAGTGTGAAACCTGTGTGTGTACAACATGCCTGACTGCAAATGTGAATATAAGTAATAGTTGATAATGCATACCACATTCCTTATGGCTTTGTTCTGAAGCTGTAAATGATAAAATGCCCCATGGCCGTGTGGATTTGTTCTTGTTGGCATTGACTATCATTGAAGTTAAGTGATAATACATGTCGCATTCACCTGCAAGTTCCTACACATTAATTAAGAAAGCTGGTTCCATAGTATCAGAAGCTTTAGTGTCCAGAAAGGAGTAAGAATAAGGATGTGGAAAAGAAGAGTCAGTTAGCACCATTGGTTTCAGTGACATAACATGAAACAATGCAATGGCAAGGTGTTCAGGCTTTTGACAATTATGATTTACTTAATTTCCGACTAGGAAGTGATAAAGTTTATGTTAAATCTTTGTAGTTGGTCCGCTCATTTTCAGTTACAATTGGGTGTTGAATTTTTCTCAGCATCTCAATCGGTGAAGAAAATCATTGAAATCAACCCCTACATGCTTGGCACAATGGCTGGTGGAGCTGCTGATTGCCAGTTTTGGCACAGAAACTTGGGCATTAAGGTGATTCTGTTTTTTTTTTTTTTGAACAATTTATTCGTATGTCATGATGTTGGGGCCTTGACAAGGTATTGATGCTTTTTTATTAAACCCTGCATTTGAGTCCTTATTTCTACCTGTGTGGTGGTGTATACACCAGGATCTGTTGGCCACTAGCCTAGTTCTCTTCTGTTTGGTTTTAATTTTTTATAGGATTTTATTTCCTTTCTCTTTTTGGGTAAGTAACATTTCTTTCCTTTCTTAATGATAAGTTTTCTTAAGGGGAAACATCACTTAGAATGATGAAACTTCTGCCTTATGAAAATACAGCCAAAATGCCAAGCTATGTGCAACATTATTTCCAGATCTTGTTACCTTTCAGAGGGTCACACTTCCCTGAATCTGTTAAACGCAAGATTTGTCTGGAAAAAAATTAATAGACTTTCCACGATTGCACTTTCTAGGAATTAGTCCTCGAACCATGGAAGCACAATCTCCTGTGATAAAAAAAATACTCTGAAAGATGTACCTCTGATTGAACACACACAAAGTGTGCAGCCACATTCTCTCACACTTTTGGATCAGCAGGGTAATTTTTTTTTTTCTGTAAGTGTCCCTTGGCCGCTTTACATCGTTGCTGCCATATAATAAGACTCCCTTACAGCTACATCAAAATGTACATGACCCTGAGCCATGATTCCAACAGCTGCATTGCTAGTGGGGTTGCCGGCAGCAGTATTGTCCACTGTAGAATTAGGTGAAAACAAATTTTGAAGCTTCACCTAGCCCTTTTTAACCTGCCAAAATAAGTGGCCTAAAGAAATGTCTCCCCTCTTCTGCGAAGAATATCTTTTCTATTACCTCGCAGAATATCCACCACAAGAAGAGAAAGAGATAAAGATTTTCACTCCTCTGTTTCAGCATGTTTGCAATGCCAGGTAATTAGTTGCAACATTCAACCTGTCAAATAAAATAAGGTGATCCAGTATTTTAAATCCCAAAGTTCAAACCATAGACATCAGGCAACACATAGAAAGATCAGATGTTAAAGGTTTCCAAGTTATATCCACAAAGAAGACAGTGAGGGTCATCCTGTTCAATCCCGTTTGTAATAATACTTCTTATGTGAACTACTTTGGACAATAGCGTCAACATTACAATTCTCATCTAATGGAGGCCTTTTTGCCTCCAAATTTGTACCTACTGTGATGTAAGTAATTTGGTGCCTCGAGTTGCAACACGAGGAAAGCACGAATAGATTTGCCTGGCTCAGAATAATTACAAGGTAAATGCCAGTTTTCTTACATGGTCAAAGACAGCACCTTACATCTTGAAGTTTGGTAAGTGTAGAGGTGTCTGTATTGTGATTGGGTGTTATTGGCGTGGCTGAAAATATTGGTATTGGTATTAGTCACGATCATACCAATATTTGATATATCGGAAATACATGTCGCTATTGTATTTATTATATGGAAAAACATTTTTGTATATCGTAAGCTGATGGGCCGTATTAGAGATCTCGACACGGATGTATATCGGCTGATATTTGTATCAATGGTTGTTTGTCATTAGTTTTTTTATCTAATGCACTGAACTTTATAGAAATCTAACACTGGTTAGTGCTGTTTGGTTCACATTTGATAAATGTGTGTATGATTTGTATAATTTCCTATCATCTATCTCATATATCATGAATATACCAGAAATCCTTAAGTATATAATGTGTACTTAAACATTTGTGCAAACTAAAAGACATATATTACACCACTGGAAATACGCATTGCTGTTTGTAAATCTGGTTTGCTTCCTTTCAAATATCAAACCGGACAGAGTAAGAAAAGTGAAATAAATTGGGTAGTTCTTAACAACAACAATTTTGACTCTTTATGATGTAGAAATACAAATTATACAAATATTTAATAATGTACGTAAAAAATATTTGTCTCTACATTCTAGGAATATAACACGATAATCTTATCCATATAGCATCACCTATACAAACAATGAATAAAGTACAGAAAATAAATCAATGCACGATATAGTGACGTAGGGAAACTTCAACCAAATAGTTATTGAGTAAAATTTTTCGAGCTTTTCAAGCCATTAAAAATAAAACCACTATGAAAAAGGCAACTTAATATGTTATAGATGCACAAACATTTAATTAATTTATTCTTGACTAGTAATTTCTATCAAAGAACTCATTAGATTTACGCCCTAATAATGGAACCGGATACTTTTCAATCTTATCTTGGACTTCATTGTCTCGGGAATGACCAACACTTTTGGAACTCTAATATCCAACTTATTAATGAAACTCTGAAGGCTAAAGAGCTTGAAACAACTGTTTGATGGTGATAGAAGAATTTTGGAATGAGAAAACTTAGCCTTTTGGATCACAAATAATGAACGTTGTTTTCTCCTACCCCACCTCCACCTTTCCTTGTCGTTGATATTAACTTGGGTGATGGCTAGGATAAGAAAAAAGAGTTTATTTATGAGTGTGGTTGAAAACTAGGATTAAGAGCATGGAACTAGTGAAATTCTTTTACTGGCATTTGAACGCTGGCTCGAATATCGGGCCGCACGAGCACTCTTCACGCACGGATCATGTGTAGAGCTGCTGTTATCTGTGCACATGTCACCCTCAGGTGTGCCTCAATTGTGGAGCTACTGCTAAGTGCGATGTATGCCCTTTATTCGTAGAATTGTTTGAAAGTGTGCATGAGTGCCCTTCAAGCATCTCTTATGTGTGGAGCCTAATTCCCAAATGCACAAGAGTGTCTCTTACGCATCTGATCCTTTTCACTTTGAAGAGATTGCCTTGAGTCATGATTGAGCACAAAATAAACCTAATAATCTCCCTATTTTGTTACAAAACCTGGTAATAAATAGACCTAGTAATCTCCCTATTTGGTGATTTTGTGACAAAATGACTTATAGGATGCAATAAAAAGTAATTCTAATTACTGCTAAATTAGAGCTTGTTCAATAACAATTATGTATATGCCAGAAAACTGAACATAATGCTGTAATGTGTAGCAGTCGATAGACCCATTTCCTTGAGGAACATACATGCTACTGAAACATAAGTGGTGTATCATGCAAATCAGTACTAAAATAATACAATATAATACATCACCACGGTAGTAGCATAGTCAAGCTATAAAGCAGCATAGACAACGTATGAAACAATAATCAGCATAATCATTAATAAAATACAATTCAATGCTCTCTGGACTGGTGATGGAGATATTCAGACCTGGATGACCACTCTCTTGAATGTAGGGCTGATTGATAGGACCAATATATTCAGCGAGTGATGCCTAGTGATGTAGTAGAGACTTCAGGTGGTGAGTTTGATTCTTAGATTGATGCCAATTTGTGTCAAAAAGGGGGAGATGTGTGCTATTAAGGGGGAGATTTGTGAGATTGGGTCAATGATGCTAACATCATGTTTTGACATGTATTCACTGGATGGATTGTTATATTTTCTAAGGGGAGTATTATATTTTATCACTAATTTTGCTGATTATTGTTTTATTTATTGTCCTTGTTACTTTATATCTTGACTATTCTACTAGCCATAGTGATGTATTATGTTCTATTGTTTTGATACTAATATGTGTTTGATTTATCGCCGGTGTTTTTCCAGTAGTGTATGTTTTACAAGGAAATACGTTTATCAAATACTACACATCATTAACATCATGTTCAGTTGTCTATACTGTTGTTATTTAATAAGCTCTAATTTGGTGGTAATTAGAGCTTTTTATTTGCATACATTAAGTGGTTTTGCCCCAAAATTGTCAAAGGGAGATATTGTTAGGTTTATTTTATTGACATATATGTGACAAAATTTAGTCCTAATTGAGTTGTGTTCCAGTCTTTTTATTTGTTAATTGTGCTCGGTTGTGACTCAAGACAATTTCTTTAAATATGGCAAGGATTGGGTAAGTAAAAGGTGCCCATGCGCATCTACAAATGTGACTTCACACATGAGGGATGCCTGAAGGGCATTCATGCTCACTTTCTAATTCTATACATAAAGCACGCATGAAGGACGCACGTTGCACTTAACAGTAGCTCTATGTATGAGGCACAAATCAAAGGGCACATATGCGTATACACCAACAGTTTCACGCTTGATCCACGCGTGATAGGGACTCATGTGGGCCGGCGTTCGAGCCAACTTTCAAATGCTGTTTCGCATTTTTAATCATAATTTTTAGCCACACTTCTTAATCTAGTTGTCACCCAAGTTACTATTGAAGAGAAGGATAGGTAGAGAAGTGTGAAAAAAAAGGAGACATCTTTCATTATTTGTTATCCAAAAGTCTAGGTTTTCTAATCCTAAAATCCTTTTACCACAATCAAACACTTGTTCCAAACTCGTGAGCTTTAGAGTTTTGATGATGACTTGGATCCTGGAGTTTTAGAAGTGTTGATCATTTGTGAGACGGTAAAGTCTATGATATGTTCAAAGGTGTCTAGTTCCGTTGTTCGGGAGTAAATCCAAGTTGTTCTTCGGTATGGGTCACTTGTCAGAAGTAAGTTGGTTAAGGGTTAACGTTTATATTATCTGGTTTGTATATTGATTTTCTCATAGTGAATTTACCTTTAATGGCTTGAAAAGATCGGAAGATTTTACTCAGTAACTGTTTGGTTCATGAGATTCTCATCATCATTATATCGTGTTGATTTATTTTCTGCATTTTGTTCATTGCTGATATTGGTGATATTTAATGAATAGGATTATTGTTTTATATTCGCAGTATTTGGAAGTAAATGTTCTTTTCATATATTGAATCTTTGTGTAATTTATGTTTTTGCATCGTAAAGGGTTAAAACTGTAATTGTTGTTAATGACTATCCCATTTATTTCAACTAGTATCAAAAATCTCTCTCCAATGTTAATTTGGTTGATGGCTTGGTGAAGAGAAATTACTCTATAAGTGTGGCTAAAAATTAGGGTTAAACACAGAATCGGTAAAATTCTTTTGCTGGCTCGAACGTTGGCACGCATGAATGCTCTTCATGTGCGATTCATGCATGTGGCTACTGTTATCTGCACACGTGCACCCTTATGTGTGCCTCATGAGTGGAACTACCGCCAAGTGTGCATGTGCGCCATTCATATGTGCTTCATATATGGAATTGCTGGAAAGTGCATATGAGTGCCATTTAGGTGTCCATAATGTGTGGGGTCACATTCCTAAATGCATATGAGCACCTTATATACACTTGATCCTTTGTATCTGCAGAGCTTGTTTAGAGTTATGATTGAGTACAATTAATAAATAAAAAGACTCAAATAGGACCAATAAAATAACCTAACAATAAGAAATATCGAGCCAGCTCAGACTTTATTTGCCTCGTGACAAACCACACCTGGAAATTATTGTTAGCTTGGTTTTGTTTAGTGCACGATCATACAATGCACATCCGTGGTTTAATGGCTAATTTGGAGAGTAATCTGTTATCAGTGTCCTTTGATTGAGTGGCTTGTTATAATTAATTTATTTTTTTTATCCATTATCAAACGGGGAAACGGTGCCTATCATATCCCGTGTAATCAGAGGTATATGCCCAATTTTATCGATTGTCAAACATATTAAAGTCTTCAAATGAAAAAAAAAAAATTCACTTGTTAGAATAAATGTTGTATTACTCGTAAAAGAAAAAGTCAGGAAAAGAAGTAGTCGAGCTAATTGAGCAAATGATATGAGATGGCCGAGAGCTGTAGGCCTAAAATATAGTCGGGCTAATGGAGTCAATAATATGAGATGTCTAATAGTTGTAAGCCTAAAATGTAATTGGGCTAATAGAGTTATTAATATGAGATGGTCGAGAGTTGTAATACTAAAATGTAGTCAAGCTAATAGAACCAATGATATGAAATTGCTGAGAGTTGCAGGCTTAAAATATAGTTGGACTAATAGAGCCAATGATATGAAATGGCCTCTATGATATGTAGAATTGGATTTTGAGTTGGCCTCTATTTATATAGTTGTGCTGTAGTCATCTATTTATGTGGATGTGTCGTTGGCTTTTATTTGCCATTGGCTTCTGTTCATGTTGTTTTTAGCTAATGTCAGCTAGTTTTAATATTTCAGTGCCGGCTACATGAATTGGCAAACAAGCAAAGAATTTCTGTTACAGGGGCTTCAAAACTGCTGGCAAATATTCTTTATTCTTATCGGGGCATGGGTCTTTCTGTTGGGACCATGATTGCTGGATGGGATGTGACGGTAAATGACTAATTTTTCTCAATGTGGTGGTTTTGGCTTGTCTTTTTGTCTGAATTCTATAAGACGTGCGCTCCATATGGGTTTCAGGGTCCTGGTCTGTACTATGTGGACAGTGAAGGTGGAAGGCTCAAAGGGACTCGATTCTCGGTTGGGTCTGGTTCACCGTATGCTTATGGTGTTCTTGATAATGGGTACTTTTTTCTCTCGCGATAATCCTCTTTCCTGCTCACTCTCAAATTTTTATGGATTGTTGGTATAGCCATCATATTATTTTTATCTTTTAGTGGGTTGTATAGTATTAGTGTCTGCTGAAAATTCTTCCTTAGCTATGGTGGTGGTGGTAGCCTTGTGAATTCGAATGCTCGTATTTTATGGAAAATTGGGGGTATTAAACTTTCTGGATTCAACTTATTTATGAAAAATAATTATATATATGCTAAAATGCTTTGGACGTGGAACAATTCTAAGTCAATTTGCATCTATGGACTTGTGCTCTTTTTCCTTGTCCTCTGTTTATTGTTCCTGTAACTTGTTTTTCTCATTTAAGACCGCTATAGAAAATTTAAGGGGTTGGGACTCTGTTCTACAACGACCAACTGTTTGGCAAGTCAGTTATTAGATTATTTTGTTGTGCTGGTTCATCTACATGCATGTTTTGCAACGTTGTTATCATCACACAGCCTCTACCGCTTCTTCCCCTCCCTGCTATTCTTTCCTCACAGCCGCATACAAGTTGAATATGAGGTTTTGTATATCTCATGAACACTTGCAAGAATTCCTATAATATGACTCTCACACTCTGTGCAGTGCTCATATTTGTCTTGTTTTTGCGTCGTGCTTCTTCTAGGTACCGCCACGATATGACGATCGAAGAAGCTGCAGAGTTGGCTAGACGGGCTATTTACCATGCAACTTTCCGTGATGGTGCCAGCGGTGGAGTTGCTAGTGGTATGTGCTCTCATGTACTGTACACGCATGAAAATGCTTATACACACACTATGATCCCACTCACGTCTGTGTTTTTGGATGCTTGCGGGAGAGCATAATCAAGAAATTTGTTGTTTCTCCAGTTTACCATGTTGGACCAGATGGGTGGAAGAAACTTTCTGGAGATGATGTCGGTGAACTTCACTATCAGTATTATCCAGTGACACCAAACACAGTGGAGCAGGAAATGGCTGATGCAACAGCTGCTTAAGAGAGAGGAGCTGTCTGCGTTGTGACCACCTGGCATAGGTCTCATGCTTTCCATGGACTGGTGTCATCATGTCCAGACCTCAGGCAATCTTGTTTTATTGCAATTCCTTACTGTTTGTTAACAACAACACATCACACTTAATGACTGCCAAAATTTGCATAAGAGCATGTAAGGATCCTCCATTGTGTGGTTTTGGAAGGGTTAGACGTGCGTTGCATTGCCCATGTATTGTAGGATGATGGTTTCTGTGGTTTAAATCTGTTAACTATATTCCGTGGCTTATTGTCCAATTAAGAGTAAGGTGGATTTGGATTTGAAGTGTTTATGTTCTCATTTATGCTTCTCTCTCTCTCTCTCTCTTTAGAATAAAATTTATGACTTCATGTAAAAATAGAAGAAAAATATATGGTCAAGTATATCAAAATATTTAAGAAATTCAACTGATTATACATTAGTGTTGCATATATAGGCTAGCGGTAAAAAATTATTTTTGGAATGGAGCTGAATACTGATAGGCTGCATATTTTATACCAGAGAGAAGTTGTATATCTTTTCTGATCTTTATAGAATACCATTATATTGTTCAATTAACATCCATTTTTTTTTAACATATGAGATACTCTTTTTTAGCATGGCAGATGTTAATACTTGTTTGGTCATGATATAGCCTATTGGCTAAAATAGTGACAAATAATTCTTACCCATAGTCAGATACTCATAAGGACGGATTAGAAATTTTTTCTTGTTGGGTTAATACCGTGCACATTACACATTTACTATTTCTTATAAGAATACAACATTTATATATAATAGAAAAATTAATAATAATAATTGTAATTGTTCTTGTTAATACTTAATACCTTAAAAATGTGACTAAAAATTTATTCAAGTTTGTGCTACTTGGGTGAATCAAATTCGAAATATTAGTTAATTTTCATATATCAAATGTAGATATTACATCATACAAATCTAAATTTAATGTTAAATAAATGAAATCGATTATAAGGGTTGGATTGATTCAAATTATTGACAATAAATTGTTTTGGCTTATGAAATATGAATAACAACTCTAATATGTCAACAAACCTTAAAAATTTATCACTATATTTTATCATAGTATTTTGAAAATATAACCTGACAATTTAATCAAAATAATTTTTTACAAATAAAAAATAAAAAAAATATATATAATGATAGATATGTCTCAAACTATCTTTCTTGCAAGTGATTCATTAAGATACATGAAAAGAAAAAAACTCTAAATAAATCATTTGACTCGATCTCATCTTTATTTGAGTAAAATTTATCCTAATATTTTCTTTAAATAGAGAGAATAGTTATCGTTGGATTAAAATAAATAAATAAACACCAGTGATCAATTATACTTTTATTTAATTTTATCCATTTGATAGAAAACTTATTTATATTTTTTAAAAGAGATTTTTTAAATAGAAAAAAAATTAAAACGTTAAATTGTGGGGTAATTATTTTTGGGGTGTAAGTAGAGAGAGGGAAGTTTGGGCATAAGGCATTGACTATTAAATATTATTTATTAAATAAATAAATTAAATTGATAAAGAGTGAACTAGTACATTAAATAAATAAGTTAATTATTATAATCAATAAATAAATTTAATAGTGTTGCGTCTCTAGGTCCGCAGTTATTATACGGATTAGAAAAGTTTTAAATTCTTTAACATATGGCAGCGTCAGGACAAGGGTCCGGTCTCTGTTTCTCTAAACCTGGATCATGCACAACACAAACAACAAACAAAAGGTCAGAGGTCCGGCGGAATTTCTCCCACCACGGCCACTCCGACACTCAAGTCAGTAAGTTCTCGCAATAAACGGTGAGGTCACACTTGCTCTGGGCGGTGTGAGGATGTATGCTGATGATATTTGAGTATGAGTATTCTTGGAGTGGAAATGCAATGAGCAGGTATGGAAGGCCTCGCTTCCTTGATGCACCGCTATGAGTAGCTAGCGTTCCCTACCAACGAAGGCGAAGGGGTTCAGATGTCGAAAATGAGGATCTGCGCTAGGCTCAGTGGTCCAAGATCCTCTCGAATCCATTTCACGGGTCCTCCACGATTTTAAGAGGATATTGACAAGATTGACGCCCTTCAAATAAGAAAGGTGCCAGATCTTCACAACATCTTGCCTGCCAAGACACTCCAACGGTAACATGTTGAGAATGAAGGAAGCGAACTTGAAAAGCTGTTGGCCACCATACAAGAAAACTATCACACCCACCTTGGCAACTGGCATCTGCTCGAGAAGGCAAGCCAGCGATGGTGGAGATAGGGGATTACGCCTTCCAAAGAAGGGAGATCACCTTCTCGACCATAAATAAACCCTAGAACCCTCGTTCTAGGTACGCTATCACTCACACTTTGATCCACGCTTTCATTCATGCTATCATTCACGCCCCCATCGATAGCTTTCATTCAAAGTTTCCTTCAAGCTCTGAATACACGCATACTGACTGATACAGATCAAATTACACAAAAGATTCTAAGTGTTTTAAAATGAGCTCCCTCTCGCCTGCTGTGGCCAGAAGCTCTCAGAACCTCAAACCATCTCTACGGCAACAAGCGAGCCCTTCAC
>JAOVVI020003823.1:0-18490 GCA_028571085.2 Nepenthes alata | reverse complement strand
TAACAATTAAGATTACAAAAATGTGTTATTCTCTCTATTATCAAAACTGAATTCATTACAATGATGGAAACTAGTAAGGACAATGTTGTGGTTGATAAAGTTCATCATAAAACTCGATTTAAGTAAGAACTATATGTAATGTTTTGTGACAACCAAATCTCTATTTACTTTTGCAAGAATTTGTCATTTTATTCTAAATTGAAACACATCGATATTAGGTATCATTTGATGAAAAATTTCATTGACTTGGAGTTACTTACATTTGATAAAGTCAAGACTGAAAACAATGAGTCATATATGATAACGAAGGTAGTGTAAAGAGGAAAACTTGACGTATGTTGAATGATTACTAAAATAGTGATAGCCCTCACACGGTCATGAGAAAAAGCTTAATGGGTTTGAGTCACTTTTTTTTGTAAATCTTATAATCATTGACCTGTTATCCAGTGACATGTTCAATATTATGCAAAAATTCGCTTGAGCAGATGCTTTTTAAGTGGCGTATAATGGGCATGTAAATGGCACATAAATGACACAAGATGGGCGCATGTGTCAACATAAGCAATATTTCAATGCTTGATGCAAGCATGAAAGGTGCATGTACGTTTAGCTAGATGGGTCGTGATTGCTGCTTGCACGATGGGCATTCATGTGCCAATACTAATATAAAAACATATATGCGACTTTAGGGCTTTGTATGCGGAAAATTTTTAGTTTTTTTAGCACCAAAATAGAAAGAAAAAGGAAGAAGAGAAACAGAGAAAGAACAGAAAGATTCATTCATTCATCTGCATTTTGAATCATATTCTATTTTTCGCTGACTTTAAGTATATTTTTCTTATTATTGAAAAAAATATTTTACTAACTATTTTCTTCTCATTTACTCTTATATTCTCTATTACTCAAATTTTTCATTACAAAGTATTATAGCTTTGTGTTATTAGATATTTTGTAACCGAACTTACCATATGGTAGATATTTTCATATTTGTAGCCTTGTGATTTTTTTCTTATTTTTAAAGAGATTTTTTATATAAAATATTGTGTTTTATTGTTGTGATTATTACTTTGCTATTATATATTATTGTACCGCCTCCTCACACAAATAAATGGTTCGAAAGTAATCCTTATAGAGATTAGTTTTGGCTTTGCGAGTATAGCTTTGATGACCGAAACCCAAGAATTCTTATCTGAATCAATTGCCGCGATCTTTAACAAGTTATAGAACTTTGGAAGTAGACTTGAAGAATAAGTCTACAAGACAATATGCTCAAGAGCCAATGAAGCGATAGGACAAGGCAAACTTTCTACCAGATGAAAGCTTGTGATTGATGCCCAAAATTTCATGAAATTAGTGATAAGAGGTATCTTCAACAAGTCGTCTTCTTCGCTTTCTATGCCTTGTGTTTTTCATGGTTTTAACTCGTAGTATCTAAATCATAACATAATAATCTCACTGTTATATTAAGACTCACCCTCTAAACCTAAGGCAAATCACCTGTAGCATATACCACTAATGGAGCTAATTCAAAATACCCAGAAAACAGAGGAGTTAGATATAGAAGTTGATGGCAAGAATATTAAGGAAAATAAATTCTCCTTATATTTGTGTAAATTGCACAAGTTAGACATACGAAAAAAGGGAATAGTGCACACACAAATCAGAGATATACCAAAACTCTGGATTTTACCCTGAAAATAGAGGAGTTAGATATAGAAGTTGATGGCAGGAATATTGAGGAAAAGAAATTCTCCTCCTATTTGTGTAAATTGCACAAGGTAGACATATGAAAAAAGGCGAATAGTGCACACACAAATTAGAGATATGCCAAAAAACTCTGGATTTTCAGCATAATAGGGAGCAAGATTTTTGTCAACCCCATCAGTGGCTAGTGTTGAGCCTCAAGGCCGTCGGTAATAGTATCTGCAGGATATGAGAAGGAAATAGATCAATATCTAAGCCCAGGGACACAGCAATCGCGCAGAAAAAAAGAGGGAGTGATTGAGGGACGATGGCTTTGAGTTTTAGAGGCATACACGAAGATCTTTATGCCGTATATGGAGGCGTATTTACGTAGAAGCCGCTCGGTCGAATACCACGCAGCTCGATCTGATCCATCTTGATAACCGATTCGTGGCATGTGGATTGAAGCTTGTTTTTTCCCGGACGGAATTCATGATAGAAGAACACAATCAGGTAGTCCATATGTGTGAGATTCTAACGCATTGTTTTAAGCAATGAAAACGCAAACAGAAAATTTAAAAAAATTCCAAAAGATTCAAGTACCCAAGATGATAATATCCGCTTTGAATCAGTAGAGGATTAGGAAGAGAAAGAAGTCATCAAGAAAATCATTAAGCTAAGGGGAAAATATGAGATAAAGTGTGCAAATAGAATACCAGAATGCCGAGCAGCAGAGAATGCTGCTTTTGAAATGCATCGCTCCAAGTCGGGGATTGAGATATTGCTTCGGGGAACTTTATGTCGGGGATTGTAAGACTGCACAACGGCCAATGCGACCCACTGAGGAGCGTTGACATCTGTGCCCTGAGCATCATGGTCCTCTGCACTACTTACAGCACTAAGGAACTTGTGGATGATTCAAGCACACAATAATAACTATATTTTAGAGTCACTTTCTTTTACTTATAAATTGCATGGAATTCAAGATAAGCCGTAAAAGAGTCCTAGGTCGTAGCAATTATTTTCCTCATGATGGCATTCGCTATTGCATTACAACAGCTCATATGGTCTCAGAATTAGTCAATTACTCAACATTATTCAAAAGAAGAATCCCTAATAAGATCGAAATGAGTTCCAAGTATTATATGATCTCAAAACAAGTCAACTGCTCAATATGACAATGCACGGTAACCGCTAAATGAATTACAGGTCTTCATATTAACTATTTTGATGACTTTCATTGTTGATGGAGTCTTAACAATTCATATCCTTTTAGAACGTATCTACTGCTTGTTGGGGTTCGACCTGGATACACACAACCCGACGTAGCGGAACAAAACCCTAAACCCCTATCAACAGTCAGCCACCGAACTTGTAAGCACAATAAACATCACAACACATAACGTTTTTAACGTGGAAAATCCTTTTTAACTACAGGGAAAAAACCATGGGACAAACTCCAAAATAATCCACTATAAAAATGCCAGTTACAAGAACCCTTTCCTCGCATGAACACTGCAATCCTCTCACGAACCTTGCGCGATCCTCCGTTGACTATCTATTTGTTGTTGGAACCCACAAAAGAATAACCAAAACCCAACACTGCTCAGCATTTTTCTTCCTATTGTTCAGGCAATATTGTAGAATGTATGATAAGTTCTTAATAAATTATGTCATCAGGCTCATTTTTTCTTTATTATATTTTACTATTGAGGTACAAGAGTTTATAATATGATTAACATGTGTACAGTCTATATTGTCCTCTTTTTTGTTTTGAGGAAAAGAATCTGTGAATATCAATTCTGATTTTACTTAAAGCAAGTTTAGAACAGATAAACACCACATTAAAACAGGGGAAGCTAGTGGTAGTTCAATTTAATGCAGATGCAGTCTAGAGTACACTGGGGAAGTGGGGGTTCCAAAATCCACACGAGTAATGAAAACTTGGAGGAAATATTAATTCACTCTCCAAAATCCAAGCGATCATAGTGGCTGGATTCTCATTGGTTATTCGACTAGTTCTCCAGTGATTCACTTGTGATGAAATTTGGACAATTTTTTCTTCAATTTTCATAATTTTTCCTTCTAAATAGAATGTAAGAATGTAGGGGTCCACATGTAAACATAATATCTATTTATAAATGCTTGGATGACCCATTTTCATAATGAGAATCTATATAGCATCATTTCAGTCTGGTCCAATATGGAATGAATTTAAGTACTTTGGTTTGTGATAATTTGTAAAAAAGAAAAACATAGGCTTTTGACTAAAAAGGGAAAAAAAAAAAAGATCTTCAAACTACTAGATCACGTACATCAATAACAGTTATAATGATATCATTAAAACTTCCTTAAACATAAATAACTCCATTTAGTATACTATATGCATTCTTAAGTGAACCAATATACCCATTCCTTGCGTAAACTTTCACACTATCAATTAGTAGAAGTTGCCTTCTCCTCTGCTTAGAAGTTTTGCTTATGGAAAGTATTCCACAAAGGGCATTTCTTCAATGAGAAACGAGTGGTAATACATTCTTTTTGAAGCTCTAGTACATATTGTAAGATCCATAACAATCCTCATTAGCTTCCATTTCTTCACACAATTAGAGATGCATCACAATCTCAACCGGCTTCCATAATTTTCCACAAAAGCATAGTCAGATCCTAGGCTCAGTCTATACTAGGACAAATTTGCTTTCTCCGTTAAATCATTTAATTACAAAAGATGAACCTATGCAAAGGATATACAAGCTGTTTTATAGGTTGATTGTCTTGCATTTGAATGCTTAAACCAATAAGTCTAGCAGAACAAGAATGGCTGTAGCAGGAAGGAGCCCTGATCACCCTTTTAATCTTTCACCACAATCTTAAACAGATATTCCGCCAACTTTTAAGCTGTTTTCATCAATTAAAACAAAGCATTTGCACCTTCTTTTAACCTATTAAAGCCACACATGGAGCATCTCCATTCTCTAATCCAATATCAATTCCAATAAAAGTTGTAAAATATCATTTTATCTAAATTTCTGGCAATACTCAAAGACATCCAGATTGACGTAAAACAGTAGGTTAGTGTTCGATACACAGAATCTTCACCAAGAGATGCCAAATTTTGTCTTCAAGCAGGAATTACGAGCCAGGATCTGCTGAAAGCTACCCCTAGAAGTGGATACAGGACAAGCCTCCCAACACCTAACAAGAAAGGACAATAACATGATCCTGTGACACATTATTTCCCTGAAATTAGAAAATGATACACTAGGGGCATGCTAACTAAATTTCATAGTTTTTTTTTTAAAAAAAACAGGTGTTAGAACAGTTGGCTAAATAAAATGAATTTGTTTTAAATTAGCTATCAATGCCTCAACTTGCACTTTCTAATTTTCACCAAAAATACAATTATAATCAAAAGCTCCTAAACAAGCACATAGTCAACAAGCACTTACTAAAGAACGAGGAAGAAGCATTCAGAAATGGTAGCTATCATTATTCACAACACAGAAGAGGATAATTGGAAACAAGCACATAGTCAACATGTGATTGTTCACAATAGGGGTGAAAATGGATCTGTTTAGTGTGAATTGGGGAATAATATGCAACCAAACTGCATGCTACAATGTGATTTTACCAAACCAAACTGTTATTTAAGACAAACTATCTAAATCGTCAATGTGCCTGTCAGTTTGTTTGAATGGTTTATGTGGTCTATTAGTACTAAAGGCTCAGTTTCAAAATTATTTGTTTAATTTCATATGTTAAGTACAAAAATCAAAGTAAACAAGTAGTAGTAGAAGTAATAATAATAATAATAATAATAATATCTTAAATATATTTCAAAATAATGTAATAAATGTAGTGAATATATATAACAAAGAAATTAAAAACAACATTCTAATTGAAAATTTGATCATTGGTTAGGAAATATTCTGATATAAAATTTAAACTCGGTCCATAGTACTTTAATAAGAGAAAGGATATGTGAAATACTATTAGATCAGTAAAATAATATTAAAATCATAAAATATAATTTAGAAAAATAAACAGTGACTGATGTAATTTATTTAAAAATTCCAATGTCATCCAAAGTTTCTCTAATATATAAAAAAAAATTGCTTAAAATGTGACTAATGTGGAAAAATAAAAGCATTTAAGTCCGGCAATAATAAACTCACAAAGGGATCAATAATCCAACCACTTTATCTAAAAGATTATTCGAAAGCTTAATAGAAATAGGTATGAAAAATACATCTTTAGTTATAATAGAAAGTTTGATTTGTTTTACATATGCATGTATGTATATATATACATATACATATGTATGTATGTAATATGTTTGCAGTTTGGTGCGGTTTAGTTCAGTTTAAATTGTTAATTCCCAACTAAACCGACAATATGACTTAAATAAAAATCAAACTACAACCACTCGAAATGTAAAATATCTGCTAATATAAATTAGTATCAGGCCTTCAATACTGAAAATTTTCAATGTGACAAAGTTGTGATCTATCATTTTATCAACAATATATCGGTCATATTGAAAATATCAGCCGATATTTTTCATCAAGTCTTGATATGAAAAAGAGAAGTGTCAAACACATTTGATATGATGCATATCACCAAATATGACCGATACTGTTGTGGTCATGACTGATACCAAATTATGTTTTCAACCGTGTTCATAGCCAAAAAAAAATTAAAAAAAAAGAGGAATTAAATCCCTTTAACAATCTCCATGAGAGAGAGAGGGGGGACAAGCAAACAGAAAAAATTATGCATACAACAAAAAAGCTAGGGCATAAAAAAGAGCAACAATTAAATATTTATCGAGCTAAGGAGTAGCAAAAACATTTTATAGAAAAATGGAAAAAAAAAGAGAACAAATGTAAAAGCTAGGGCTTTTTATAATATGGAGGGGAACATATTTATCATCAAAAACCACTGGCCAATAAAACCATCAACCATCGCAGCATGTTCTCATTACTATCAACCCTAACTTCTCTACCCGATGCTTCTATTCTCTTTGATTGATTGTGAATTAAAACCAGGGGAGCTCGTTTCTCTGAACTAAGCTTTATGTTTTTAACTTATTTAATAATTACTACAATAATACACTAAGTAGCCCCAATACTACTACAGCTTATTAAATACCATGCTTTCTTGTTTTAAAAATTATAAAATTAGCCAAAACATATCCCAAGGATATCCTAAACAAGTCCTCGATATGCCCTAGAGTGCCCTCAGCATGCCCAAATCAACTAAATAAAATAAAATATTCCAATGTGTCCTATCATGTTTGATACTTGCTGGGACATGTTAGCGAAGCATGTCAATGTCCAATGTGTATCGGACACCGATATGTCACCCCAATGGAGGTGTCTACACTTCTTAGCAGCAGAGTCTCGCGCTTATCTCCAAGAACATGAAACCAAAATTTTCAAATCTTGGAAAGGAAGGAATGAAAATGTGGTGCTATTAAATTTATCAATCAAAAAGAACCTGGGCACCGACTCGGGGATCTCTCAAATTTGAATAACCTATCATGAGATGTTCAAAAGGGTGGAGTTCATCAAAAAACAATCATCCAGCACTGGGGAGAATAATCAAAAAAGATATATTTAAAAACAAGGAACCACACAAGAGACTGCATATTAATGATTTTCAAGGGGACAAACGATGGGCCAACTGGAAAAAAAAAATGTGGACTTGGTCATTAATGCTGTTATGACATCAAGAAAACACAATAATAAACGTTCAGTGTCCAAAAAACTCCAAAATGAAAGCTTACCATCAATTTGTATAAGATGAAGATCACCAGTATGTAAATCCCTAAATTCTGATGCTCTTTCATATGCCTCTGGAACTCTCATGGAAAGTTTGGCCAAGGCATCAAACATTCCTCCATGGCCCCAGTTACCAGAGTCATCCACACAGCTTCCAAAACAACACAATTAACCACAAGAAATACCATCAGCGGAGATTTTAAAGAGGGAGGAAGCAAATAGAATTGGAATAACA
This sequence comes from Nepenthes alata, assembly GCA_028571085.2. Lineage (NCBI taxonomy): Eukaryota > Viridiplantae > Streptophyta > Magnoliopsida > Caryophyllales > Nepenthaceae > Nepenthes > Nepenthes alata. Next base: position 10,789 of record JAOVVI020003823.1, on the reverse strand, counting down.
AACAGTAACTTTGACATGAAAAAAGAAAAGGAAGAAAAATCTTCTTAAAAATGGAGCAAGTCCACTCTGGATGAACCAAGAAAGCAACATAGTGGCTTCAACAATAGTGATACCCAAACAACATACAAACAGCCACGTATGAAAGAGAAATAGGAAGGAAAAGAACAAATTTCAATGCACAATAGAATTACTGAATTTCAGGGAAGTATTATCAAATTTCTACATTAATAACAGTATGACATTTCCATTTTAATGGAGTAAACAACAACCACCCCACATTTGGTTCAGTCAGATGACTCAACAAATGTTATAAACCTTCCGATGTTGATTCTCATTTCACCAGAAAATTCAACTTTTCAACAGCAATCATATTAATCGACAATTTATCAGAAATGTGTACATTCAAGTACACAGGATCAGCTATTTTTTCATGGATTCAGTAAAGCAACCAACCACACATTAAGAGGTGTGATGATAAATAAATAATGCAATGCAGAGGTTACATAACAGTCATTGTTAGACCAATTTGTAAGAACATGAAAACATTCTGGGGCCATTTTTAACAACTAAACTTGCTGGAAAATTCTGGGGCCGTTTCCTTAAAAGTTACACTTCAACACAGCGTACAGGGAGGTCCAATGCTTGATCTACGCTTCAACTTGAAAATGTTCATTTCTCTCTTTTTCCTTGGGGAGGGGCTTAATCTACCTTGCTTAATGCAATATAAGATCGCAGATAACAGATCAAAAGGTGGTCTGATTCTTCCTCGGACCTTGCATATAATAGAAGCTTTATTCACTGGGTAGCTCCTTTTAGGGGCATGTTAAGAGTAGTATAGAAGGACAGTCTTCATTTATCTACTTAAGCTTTTGGAATGAGCAGTTTCTTGATACTATCTTTTTGATTTAAAATCATCATGCAACTAATCAAATATCAAGAAAAGATCACCTGAATATAATTGTAGTTTCAGATGGACATATGTTTGACGGTTGTGTACAATCTCCTAAAACAAATTGGACAGCACCAGAATCTGAGGTGATATCATTATCTATGGGAAGGATTGGATCACCGACAGAAAGAGATTGGTATCCAAGAGATTTCCATTTTGACAACTTCTTCTCCTCTGCCTTCTTTCTAGCAGCCTCAATTTTTTGCTCCTGTTCCTCGGTTAATTTTCTTCTAGTTCCCAACTCCAGCACAGAATATTCAGTTGACTTCATTGACTCCTTGAAATTTTCAACCCAGGAGACGTATGAAGCTTCATCAAGACCTGGATCAAAACTTGCAGAAGCAACATTTCCATGAAGATCACTAGGGCTAATCTCAAATTTCACTGGATCAGAGTATGGGTTTTTAGCATAGCGCTTTGCAATCACCCTCTCGGCCATATCATTAAGTTCTGACATATTTGTTTCATCCAATATCCCCTCACTCATCTCTTTTAGGTCAACCATATGTAGCCCATATATTACAGACCTTAGGTCACCAGGTTCAGCCCCTGAAAGTTCGTTCCCTCCATAATTCGCATTATCATCACCGACAACATTATGACTAAATTGCAACTTCCTCTGTGCTTTCCGCATGACAACCTAATTAAAAACATTCAAGATCTGTCAGAAATGAGCCTCCCACTCCAAAACACTGTTGGCTAGTAAGAACACCTCACCTCCTCAACAGTATTAGCTGAAACTAGGCTTATAGATAGTACATGGTTCATTTGACCAATCCTATGTGCACGTTGTAATGCCTGTCTGTCAACCTGAGGATTCCAATCTTGCTCATAGAATATAACCTACACAACCGTGTCAAAATATAAACTACAACGTGTGTCCAATGCCACAATCAAATATGAAAATCATTAAGTAATTTTGGAAATGAATAAAAGACTATATAAACTAAAAAATTTGAATCATATGACAACATGTTTCAACTAATCACATGCAATGGGTAAATTGCATAATAAACAAAATAAACATTTAATTCTTCTTCACACACTCTTCACAACACCTTTCATGAGCGAGCATGAATGACAACATTGTTTTAATGGTAATCATGGACGAAAGTATTAGTATTATTATTAGTCATAGCCATAATAATATTAAGCATATTTGACAATATATATTGGTAGCGAATAAATCGAAAGTAAAAAAATTTTTACAAATCGTATATTAATAGGCAAATATCAGTTGATATATCATTTGTTCAAACAAAATTTTTATCAATTGATATTTTGAATATCGACCAATATATCTCAATATATCACAATTGTTTTCGCAATATCTAGAAATAACAATATCATGGGTCTCGATACCGATATATTAGATATCAGGATCCCAATACCCATATATATCAATCATATTGAATATCAGCCGATATTTCATTCTATCAAAGTAATGTTCAGAGTACAACAATTTAAAAAGAACCATAAGTAGGGATAAAGCTCTAAATAAAGACAATCTTTGTATGCAAGCGTTAGACATTTCATTTGCAGTGTAGACTATTGGTTACTCTAGTGTGTTAGAGACTCAGAGCCAAGGTCAGTTGAAGAAGCAAGATTCCATGTTGATGATGGGACATAACAGAACTCACTGTGTCAGCAGCTACGAGATTCAACCCCACGCCACCAGCTCTTGTGGATATCATAAAAACAAATGCACCCATTTTGTCAGCTTGAGAATTCAATTTTCTAGTGGCTGATTGTTGGCTAAAACTTCTAATTGCAGCAAAACGCTCCTCTGCACGAATCGACCCATCAAGGCGCTCATACGAATACTGCCTCAACTCCAGAAAATCCTAGATCACCACAAAAAAGTTTGGAATCTTTATAACTGTTTACTCTTGCAATGACAAAGTAGCTACATGCTTTTTTTTTTGGTTTGGTTATAATAAAAATGGTGACAGACCTGTAAAATATCAAGTGTATGGGTCATCTGAGCAAATAGAAGAACACGATGTCCAGAATCACGTAGCCTCCGAAGAAGTTGGTCCAAGATTATGAGCTTACCACTAGCCTGATAATAAGATTATATAGAACATCCAAACTGAGCAGATGGACTTAAAAGCACACAAACAGTTCATTTGTCCAGGCAGCAAGGACAAAAGTTGGAGCAATTCTATCAATGCATCTGTGCTTCTGCATGTAATTTGGCTATGGACATTGTACAACTCATGCACCACAATAATGAAAATGAATTCGAACCTTAAAACTAAACAGAAAGGTGAAAAGACCTGAACAAGGTGTTCTCCCTCTTCATAAGGTTCAGGCTCAATACCAGGGAAGAGATAAGGGTGACTACATGCCTTCCGTAATTGGATTACCTGCATGAATGTGACGTGAAAAAAAAAGTGAAGCCTTCATCCAGCCAAAATAGCAGTAATTCCATAAGCATGTGAAAAACAACCAAGATCCAAGGATAATGTCAGCACAAATGAAGCTGACATACAATAACACGGTGAATGGGTTGATGAATTAACATACAATATTTTGTAGCGATTGGACAGTCGATGTTCCAGAGGCAATAGCAAGAAGTTTAGGAAGCTCCTTCCTCAATATTGAAATATAAACCTTCTTCTGCAAGGCTACAAGTGGTACCATTCTACCAGAAAGAAATAAACAAAAGCTTTCAGCAAGATAAAACGCATACCAATTCATCATCTACCTACACCTTTTCATTATTAAGGGAGTGGTGAGGAGTAATTGTATATGTAGACAAAAGCCAAGTCTAGAAACATCCCAAGATGATGTGGTACCACCCAAACCAATTAGTGAATTTCACTATAGAACCAAAACGAACAGTTATGGGCAGCATCGCATTATCTTCAGGCATTACGGAACTAAATCTTTTTTTGCTCATAAAGACATACCCATGGATAAGAAATTTTCACATAGGAAATACTTAAATCAACACTAAATAAACAACTAAATAGCAAGCAGCATCAGAAAACCAACAGGATGATCTCTGTAAGTGGAGGCAACACCAGGGTTCCACACTCAATAAGCTTAGATTTTGTTCTGCGGAGCATAAACGCCCCTAGTATGCATTTCAAAGTTTTGAGCTGCTGTTCCAATTTGCCTCTATCATGGCCTGTTCAGGATAACCCAAGTAAAGATCTATGCATTATTATCTTCCATAACAACTAAACAAGAAATATTTAGATACACATTTGTTTCAATCACATCACATTTGAAGAAAGATGCAATCTGCTTAAAAGATCACTATGCATGTATCCCTGAACATATGTCACATACCGTGACTTCAAAATTCAACAAGAATAAGTTGCAAAGTGAAAATCAGTCAGCAATCATAGTGATGTGCGTACACTACAACTGATTCCTGCTGTTTTAGTCGAAATGCTTGCCGGTGATTGTCAGCCACATGTTGTTAGGACCAAAAAGTGGCAGGAGCACACACGCACATGCACGCAAGCACACGCGCATAGAACAATTGGTGTTTTTGGTTCAGTCTCAATGACATAGAATATTCTACGAGTTCCGAGCATGAGCTTGACCACCTTGACTTTGATATCTTTCCAGATCGCTTGCACATGTGCGCGCACACAAGTTACACCAATAGCAAGTCCCCGGTATCAATATCACCTGAGAAAGGTGGCCCATCAGCACCCTTAAGATGCCCACGAGCCAAGATCACTATCGAAACTAGTATCACAGGAAACAAAAAATATATATATATAAAATAAAGAATAAAAAAAATAGTAACTATGCAAATTTTGCAAGAAATAGAAGTCCTGCTACTTGGAGGAAGGGACGAATCCTTTAGTACTTGACATAAACAAAGTCTCAAGTCCCCAAAAATGAAATCAGCTATGTAACTCCTCTTATGCCATTTCATTTGCAAAGAAAATATCCACTAAAAGTTGAAGTGCAACCAAATCTGATTGCTTCAATTATTTTTCCAATTTGCCGGAAATGTTGAAATGTTGTTGCCTAAATGGAGCAAAGGAATTTTAAATTCTGAAGCACTCACCCAGTCTACTCTTCTGTAATTTAGGGTTAAGAATTTTAGATGATGTATCTTAAGACCAAGACTCACCCCATCACAAAAAATAGAACCAATAGCTGAAGCAAGAGAGGAAATCCAATTTGGTCAACAGAGAAGTAAATACAAAGATTAGATGAACAATAAAAACCAAACATTCAAGAAGTTACATAATCATAGAAGCCCATTAAGTGAAATTCTAAAAGGTAAATTGATAACCTGCTGAAGGATAGCCAACTTCATTAAACGTGGAAAGGAACTGTTCCAATTTTCCAAAGACAGCAGGCATACAAAAATGCATCAATGACCAAAGTTCAGTGAGATTGTTTTGAATTGGGGTGCCAGTCATCAGCAAACACCTTGGCATAACAAACCGCTCTCTGAGTACAGTATACAAAACCTGCCCAGGCAAAAAATTAAGGCTCCAAAATAAGGGAACAAAAAAAAGGAATGTAAATAAATATTTGGATGTTGGTTGCTCTCTTGGAGAAGGCCATTAAAACCCCAGAGATCAGAAAAATAATCTTCCAAACAAAATGAGTAGCTAAAAATTTATCCTTGACCAGCTTGAAAGACTGTAAGCTAAAGAAGGAAATTCTCACTGCACTAACTAGTTTAAAGATTCCTCAGGGCATGTGCTCATCATTGATCATGGATATTTCAGTTTATGACCTAGTTGGGCCAGAAAAGTAAAAGAAAAGGGAAAGCAAAGAGCATGATAGAGCTCTATCACAGATAGGATGACATTGATAAGGAGTGATCAGTAAAGACTCCAAATTACAAGAAATCTGGATCACGATCCAGTATATTTCCATCACAGAGAAAAATTTGTATGGATTGATCTAATCACTACGGAATTATATGGCCTCTAACGTACACTTGAAGGATTTTTCAGTCTTTGGGCTTCATCAATTACTGCATAATGCCATGCAAATTGAGAGAGAAAATCCTGATCTATCAAAGCTACATCGTATGTTGTCAAGAGCACATCAAAAGGAAACACTGGTACCTGCAAATGATCGAAACTCAGCATCAATGACAAGTAAATAAACCATGCAGTAGAAACTATGCAAACAACAAGAATCAATCCCTTTCTACAACTTTGAAAAAAAATGAAAAAAACGAAAAGATGAGGAAGAGGAGGAGAAAGCATAGATGAAGAAGATAATCCGACAGTGGCATGTATTATTGGCTATCATAGTACATTGCGCAAAACTTACATCAGAAGATGATGACTGTGCTTCTACATATTCAAATATTGTTCTGCGCAATCTAAGTCGGCGTTCTTTCTCGCCAACGTACATAAGAACTCTCAATTTTGGAGAAAATTTCTCTATCTCTGACAACCATCCATCAATTACACTCAATGGGCATAGAACCACTGCATAAAATAACCACCCAAGTAGAGACCAAAGATCCAAGCTGACTCAGTGTGAATGTTATCGTTTATATATTGATATATATAAGATATAATTTGGGGGCAGCAATAACTCACAGAAAGGCCCGTGTGACATCTGACAAGTCTTTAAGTAGCTTAGGAAAGTAATGGCTTGCAAGGTCTTTCCCAATCCCATCTGCAAATAACTCATTTCACAGCATAAAGAAGAAAAACAAAGAAAGCATTTCATAAAGAGGGTTTTCATTCAGATGCAAAAGCACACAGAGTGATACTTATTTTTGCTGCCAGTTTTAACTGTCTCCAAAGGATTGGGAGGAGTTGCAGAGTTTTTATCAAGTTATTCCTTTTCCAAGGCATCATTTGTTTGGCAAAAGTGAGGACATTCAATTCCTACAAAGTAGGACTTTTGCCTCATGTTTGATTAGAATAAATGAAAAGTCAAATGGAGATCCTTATAATCAACCAAAAAACAAAACTCAGAAAGAGGATAAGAATCCTTTTGACTAAACTACTTCCTCCCAAAAGTGGAAGTTAACTTTACTAGCCCCCTTCTAAGCAGTTTAAATCCTTGAATTGTAGAAAAAATTATACACCCCATAAAAAATAAAAAGGGGAGTGAAAGAAAATAACTTGGTGTGCTATATTGGGAAAATAATGTCATTCTTCAATCACACTTCACAAGTAGTAGGAATATGAACCAAGGAACATAAACTAAAATTATTGCAAAAAACATCAACCAAACAAAAAAAAAATCTAACTTCTGGGAAGCAATCTAAAGGAAATATTTCCCAGGAAATTCAATTTTAACTCAAAAAATGTGTATCCTTGAACCAACAAGATCAAAGAAATATAACCAATGAAATCCCAAAAGCACATCAATTTAGGACTCAATTACTTAAATAGATTAAATTTATTAGTACAAGCTTTATACATACTACCAAGTCTCCTTTCGCGTAAATAGATGGATATGACTGACATGAATTCAATCCAAGTCAATAGCATTTCAGTGGGATCTGTTATGGATAGGAAACCCAAGTTGTCGGAGAAGAACAAACAATACCTCATCTCCTGCATATAAAAGGAACACTGTCAGCACCACATGGTTCCTTACAAACATAGAAGACAAATCTTAAAGTTTTAAGTGCATCTAGAAATTGAATCTTCTGTTTGCATCAACGCTATGTAAATCAGCTGTTTGCATTGAATCTTCTGGTCTTCCATGATCAGAAATATTTGAGCACTAAATCTCAGGACAAAAGTTCAAGTGTTTGGGCATTATTAGATGTGGGGAAAAAGGAAAACTACTGATGAGAAGGTATTACGAGCGCACTATACATGTTAGGAAAGACAATTTGTTTTCTAATTGGAGATGAGAACATAATAATCCAATCTTTTGACAATAAGAATGAAGTCAAAGTCTACTGAGTTCTCCACTAATACAAATTTTTGTTACTGTTCAATTCTGCTAACTTTCATCACCTTCAATTTCCTCCTTAAATCTCTTCTATGACTGTGCAATTGGTCATCGGTTGGCACTATAAAATATGTTAATAAGGAGGTTGGAAAATACAAAAATAGTAGCAGCGACCTCATCACTATCAAATTTGTCCACATAGAAGTATAGAACTTAAGATATACTCGATTGTGATTTTCAACCACAATAATAGTTGTACATTTTCAGCCACAATAATAGATAACTCATCACTATCAAATTCGAACCCTTATTGGTGCTAGATCACATATAATTAGTTCTCAAAGAAAATTCAATACGGTATGCAATCCTCCCCTAATCATCCCTTACATTTTAATGGTAGTTGGCATCCCATGCCAACAGTTAAGGCTAGTGATTATCATGTATGTCACCTACTGGGCCTAGTCAACTATTAGAAAGGAAAACAACTACCTTTTTTATTAATCCAGCACCATTGGTAGATGATATTCTTGCCAATAATGATATTGTTCCTTTAGAGAAGGATGACGGAATGTCTTCCATGCATTATGAAGATGACTCAACTAACTCTGAAGGTGGAGAAGATGAATGTAGGAAGCGTTGGGATGGAAGACTCCCTTGTGAGTCGCATGCCCACTGTACATATATTTTTCTTTTTTAATTTCTGGCATTGGCAGTACACTTGCTCGAGTGATGCAGTTCCATAAAGATTTAACAAGAGGTACATGCATTTGCAGCACGAGCGAGTGATGTCTAGGATCGATCCGCCAAAAAGGTCTGCACTAATGGTGCTCAAGGTGACTTCAAGAATGCTATAGCATGATGTTAGTGCAATGGCAGCTCGAGTGAAAGGCTTGCAGATTGATTTTGTGCAAGATGCGCACGCTTCTGGCATAAAATGCATGATGGAAGATGTTCTAAAATGCATTAAATATGATGACGGTTGAAAGTTGTTCTAATGTTCTTCTAACGTTAGTGACAATAACTATCCATAATGATGAGGTTTACTAAAATAAAATTGATAAGAAAAGGATTCTAAGAAGTTGATATGAGAGAAGGAAAATCGACAGTGAATTAGTGACAGGCTACTTCGATGATGAATTGAGGAAAATTGACAAATAATTTGTTACACCTGTGGTGAGAATGTAAAATAGGAAAATTAGTAGACAATTAGTGGACTACTCTTGAAGATGAATTGAGGAGGAAAACTGATATAGAATTTGTGATTGTTACAGTGAGATAACAATGCCTTATATAGATGATATGGGGCAAACTTTTGTCACAGGACGGAAATTTCACGTGAAATAAAAAATTAAAAACCTTGGGGAATTTTTTTTTAATTTAATTTATTCATTTTTCCAAAAAAAAAAATTGTGATTCAAATCCACACATTGGAAAAAATTTGGAGTTTGAAATCCCCATATTAGTATTCAGAATTCTGATATTAATGCAAAATTTCCAAGATTCAAATGTCCTGATATTTAAGAAAAAAAATTCGGAATTCAAAATCCCACCATGTTATTAGCAAGCTTCCTCGCGGTTCAAAACTGCGGCAACGATTCTCGTCCTTTCAGATACCGATATTACGTCCACATTTGTTGTTTTTTACATTAGATTTATAAATAATTTCGAAACAATACCAATCCAATCACATACGTTAAAAACACACTAACAATAAAAAAATTAAGGGCAGAAGAAAAGACAAATGTAATTGCAAAAATTTACCGAGGATGACGTTGACGCCTAGAATATAGCGTCGAATAAGCCATGAAACTCCTTCCACTTGGTGCGGTTTCAAGGTCGCCGTCACCCCGATCTCGTCGCCGTTGACAGCGGCGCCTGCGGTTGAGTCGCTGTCCAGTATAATTTTCGCCGCTGCTTTAAGACTCTGCCCGTAGTTCATCTCTCTCTCTCTCTCTCTCTCAAGTTTCGAATCGTCAACGATGGCAACAAGAATTGGCGCGAGAAGACATTGTTAACTATAAAGTTTACCAGTAAAATCAGGGTTTTGGGTACTTCAAGATGCCTACTTTCGACCTTCTCCATATATTTAAAAAAATTGTCAACTATAATATATTTTTATATAATATTCTATATATAATTATAAATTTAATAATTAAATTTTGATATAAAATTTAAAAAAATTGTTTAGTTTTGTAGCAAAGATGACCCTTTCCATGTTAAGAGTTAAGTGCAGACTCGCACCTCCTTCTTAGACGAAGGGTTTTTTCTAAAAATTAATATAAGTTTAAAATTTTAATTTTTATTTTAAAATTTATTATTTTTTAATAACTAACAGTACCGTTAAGTAATACATTTTTTATATAATTTAAATATGTTCGGTCTTAATTTTAGTATTTCTATTTTTAACAATGAGATTTTAAGAATTAAACTATTTTTAAAACAAAAAATAGAAAATGTAATTTTTTTTACCCCTTCAAATTTGAACCAATTCTTTTAAAAAAAACTCAAAATATATCACGATCTTTCAAAAAAAGCTTTTTTCCCATACTATAATAATTAATTTTAAAAATAAAATTATAAATAAATTAAGTATGATCTTATAATTCAAGCCATTATTAAATTGTAATCTGTTTACTCATATCAATTGAAATAACTTGTCAAACAAACGATACATTTAGAGTAGTTTATGACAGTTTTGGAGATGACACTTGAAAAGTAAATATGGGGAGGATTGAACGTACCTACTCTTCCACAATTCCCCCGGAGCCGTGTGAGCATTGTGTGAACGCTGGGAGACTGCTGGTGCCGGTCCGACAATAATGCAGGAGAGCAGGGGCTCAGCGATGCAGATTCATATGATAACAGTCGGATTCCATTATTTGTTTTGTTATTATCCGACGGTTGCCGTACGGCATCGTACGGGACGCTGTACGGATCCGCATCACAGTGTCCCTCGTTTTATAATGCAGAGACATTGAC
>JAOVVI020003822.1:0-18490 GCA_028571085.2 Nepenthes alata | reverse complement strand
CAAAAATAAATAACATTATTTAATTATTCTGTAAATATTTTGATATAAATAAATAAATAAATAAAATATTATATTATTTAAAAATATTTAATGGCTAGTAGTATCATCACTCCAATTCTTCATCTCTCTGCCACATATCATATAATTAAATATACAAGGGAGATTCTCCATTTTCAAATAATATACAAGCCATATACACTATACACTCAGGTAGTCTGCTGCAGCTGCTGAATGACAAGATCTCCTCCATTTGTGCATATGATTGAAGAAGCAGCAGCAGCCATATTTACACCAAAGGATTCTGTGAACTTCCAATTAATTAGCCATCAAAAAAACAACATCCTCATTCATCAAGGACCCGACCGATAACAACATCCTCATGGGTTTAACGAAACGGATTGAATCTGTCGTTTTTGGGGGGTTGGATTGTCATGAAAACCTACTTGATCGAGCCGCTTCAAACCCTCGAGAGAGCGGGCTTCCGTACGGCTGCCACCCCTCTCGCCATTGCCGTCCACTGCAGCTTCTTTCTGCGTTATAAGAGTGGTGTCCGCTGGTTTTCTTTTGGGTTGCAGTCCTCACTTCCTCTTCATACCGCAATCGCTGCAAAAGAATAACAATAATCCATTTCAACATCGGCCGGTAAAAGCCAATAATCGCCAAAAATAAAACAGAATGAAATATCGGCCAAAGTATAAAATATTGAGCCACCACAAATGTTGATATTTTGTGATACAACTGACAAAATAGTGTTATATTGTTTAATATTCCCCCTCTATGAATCACTTTGCTCTACTACAAAAACTATGGTCCAGGTCTAATACTGACATCGATGTCAAAGCCGATATTTTCGTTCCTCCCCGCCAAAAATAGAAGCAATATTAAAGAATAACACAATATTAAATTTCATTAAATAAACTCGACTATATAAACCCGCTTTTATCATTATATTTGATTTCGTATAACATCTTTTGAGAATAAAATCAGTTTTAATAAATTTCTATCACCTCACTCTCTTTCTTTCATATAACCAAATACTAAATCACATTTTCTAAAAACCAATCTTTTCATTTGGCCCATGGTTTAAGTGTCTAAACCATATTAGACATTCTTTCATCGTTTAATCTTCTATAAATACAATGTGCAACTTCTAAACTTATTTTTAAGCCTTTCAGATTCAAGAACGTCAATACAACATACTAATTTTATCCTTTTACAACGACAATAATAAGAGGTCATAAAGTAAAAACGAGAGAAATCTTCTATTAGGGATGTTGTTCAAATATTCTCTTACTTTATGCAAAAAATAATCCATGGAACCTGCATAGCAAAAGAAGCACAACTAAAAGCTATGAAGTTAATAGCTTGGGGGAATACCTTGGAAGAGTCTGAAAGAACTGAATAAGCCTCACCAATCATCTTGAAAAGCTTGTCCTTGTGAAATCCGATTGCTATTTCCTTCCACAGCCCATCATCGCCATTCTCATTTCTAGCCAAAGATTGACCAGCCTATGTTGACAAAATATTTGTATTGAGCGCGTATAGATTTTGAAGAAGGGAAGGCACTGAGAAGAGAAAGTCCAAAACCTTATCCGGATGATGCTTGAGCGCAGCTTTCCGATAGGCCTTCTTAAGATCGGGTGCCGTGGCAGATGGTTCAACTCCCCTGCCATTGAAATTTGTGATAGCAGACAATTATAAGACTGAAAGAAATATTGGCCGATATGTATTATTCTTGAGAGGACCTAATGATGGGAAAATATCCCGATATGTCAGCATAATGACCGATAAATCGAGCGATATGAGTCAAGTAAATATTTTGATTTTGCTTTGCTCTTAGAAGCTTAAATTTACACAAACTTTAAATATACCTAGATTTTCTATGGAACCTAAATCAATGTTTTGCAAAGGTATACAACATGCATAGATTTAAAATTTTGAGAGTAAAAAAATTTGCCTTCACTTTGATCAAAAAAGATTAAATACACATGTTTTAAATATACTTAAATCTTTTAAGAAACCTAAATAAACATGTTTTTTCGAGGTATAAAGTATGTATATATTGAAAGTTGGGCTATTTTTAATGACCTATAGGATATCACATTAATTTTGATAAAATTAACTAAAACTCATAAAATAGACAAATAAATGCTTAAAAAAGACTAAATACGTAATCCATTTGACGTGATCATGAGTTTTTAAATTTATATATATATATATATATATATATGTGACATCCGATATTGATATGCATTGCCAAATAAAGCCGCCACTGATATCAATATCAGGTTTTTCAACAATGGTATAAATTCTAAATGTGCCTAAAAAATAAGAACAAAACTAATTCAAGAGACCTACAAGATCAGGTAATAATCCAAAGGAATTTCCTTCTTGGCTTGTTCTTCGACATAAGAAAGTCGAGTGCGAACTTGTCTCAGATCAGTCACAGAGCCCATTGATCTATCAGATCCTCCTGGCTGATTAATCTTCTCCTCTGTCTGTTTGTTTAGAAGAGACTCAAGCCTCTCAAGATCATTAGCTGCTTGATCATAATCTCTAATCATCTCAAATAAGGTTGCTCTTCTAGATAATGCCTAGAATATAACAAAAATGCTTCTTCAAGAAACAGCATACTGCAGCAATGGAAACTATAAAAACGAGAGACAAACTCCATTCTCCAAACCTCGTGAATCCCTAGCATACCAGCTATTAATTTCTTGTAACATTTATTAAATATTGTAGCTGACAGACACTTCTATTCTTATTTTTATATTTACATCATTTGCTATGAAACTATTCCTTGACAGCTTCAAGCAATGCTAAAAAGCATGGATATGGACATGACATCGATACGTTATTTTTTAAGAAATAAGGACACGATAGATTGAGAACATGCCAACTAAAATCAGAATTTATTGTTTTTTAAATAGATGCATAACATCATTTCATCCTAAATTAGAAATAAATATGTATATTTTTTATTTCTTATCCCAAAAGATTTCATAGGAAAGTACACAACTGAACCAATATAAATGAGTTATATTATAACATTTTCAGCAAACATTTATAGTAGAATAATAATGATATAACTTAATAAACTAATATATTCAATACTTATATTTTTAATTTCATCCATCTGTACTTTATAATTGTAAAAAGATATAAAATATAAGCAAAAATTTTAAATAAAAACATGTCACTAGTGTGTCCAAAACGTGTCCGAATGTATAGGAGTGTGTCAAAAGTGAAAAAATTAAAAAAATTGGATGTTTGTATTGGTGTCTGTTACATGTCGGATGCCAACATTTTAGTCCTAGGAGTGTGTTCGTATTTCTTAGTAGTAACGTATACAAAGCATCAGCAAGTGTTTGCATGACATTTGATCTGGTAATTTTTGCTGCTAGTCATTCTCCAATGTTTCCATTCCACAACTAGTATCTGACCTTCTTTTTTGGTCCATCCCAAGAAGATTGCCCAGACAAGCAATTAACAAATAATTCCTTTTTTAACTTCCCCAAAGTTTCCCCTTTCCCTATGTTTTAGATGATCGAAGATGACAGGGATGAAGGATAATTGTGGAAATGACTATTTCTTTGAATGGGCTTTCGCATAATTGGACTTTCTTTGAATTTGGATTTTTGCCATCCAGGGTAGTCACGGGGGAACAGAGAGTGGACCTGAATTCACACTGCAGCAATTTTTCAACACAACAATTACAGTTATAAATCCAGAAATAGCTCTTCTTAGAGCACACGCACCCATGTGAATTTGATTTATAACAAAGCTTTAAGTCCTTGTAAGTGAGGTGGGCTATACGAAAGTGATTTCGTCATTCTACTCAATTTAATTATTACATTGTTTGTGAGTAGAAGAACATTCAAATTATTTTTTGTCACATCACTCCAAGTTTTTCTAGATCAACCGCCTTATTTCTCCTTTGCAACTACAACTCACATTTTCTTATATATGCTTTATTTAGTTTACATTTTAAGTATCCGAACTACCTTAAACATCATTCCCTAATTTTATATTCTATAGATGTAACTTCTAAGTATTTATGAATATCATCAACAGTATGCTAATCAATTCGGTTATGTAAGGTCCAAATTCTTATCGAAACCTGGCATTCAATAATTTGAAAGCCCCTTTCCCTTTCTCTTTCTCTTTTAGGATCTTTTAAAATAACTCTATTAATCCATATTAGAGCACGCACACTCATGACATATCCCAAAGGATATTTTCACCAAGAGGAGACAAAAGAAGTTGGTGCAAACCTTCAGATATTTTCCATCAAGAGCTATTGCCAGACTGCAATCTGCAATGGCATCCATGATCTGCCCCAGTGCTTGGTAGGCAGCAGCACGATTGCCAAAACAAATAGCGGTAAAGGGACGTGACTCAACATTGCAAGACAAAGCAGCAGTGTAATGATCGATAGCTTCAGCATACCTTCCAGCTTGGAAGGCTCCATTTCCAGCAGACTGTAATCAAGAACACAAAACCAAACCTAAACACCTTGAAAGATGGACACTCCAGACACTTTGGGTAAATTAACAACATAAATTGTTGACCAGGTGAACCTCTGAAGGGGAAATCCGACGCATAAAACTCTTGCTATGTGTGGGTTTAGAGAAGGGTCGGGCCATTTTTAGGTATATTATAGGCAGTATTATCCTACATTGTGCAAGAGATTATTTTCATGACTCAAACCTAAACCCAATAGGTCACATAATCACAACTCTACTATTGCAACAAGTTTCCCCTTCAACCAAGTAAACAACTGAAACAATAAAATGTCATGGTCCTGCAATATTGTTATTATTTTGCAGTAAGCTTCTGCTAGAGTGCCAATTGATCCATCTTATATATACTACCAGTGTTTCACATGAATTTACTGGCAGTATACATAAATTTCAGTTGCCTAACATTACATCCTACATGGTTGCTGACCATAATAAGTGGATTTGTATCCTTATTTGATGGCATTTTTTACAAGGCATATTTTGCTGAACTCTATAGTGAACCTTCATGAAATCAAATCTTGATAATGCCAAATGCATCCAGAACTCTATTCCACAGCAAGGCTAAACATCAATGTTTATAGCAACCATTTAAACATACGCAGCATTTGTATTCAAGGCCCTAATTGGGATCTATGTTACAAGAATTCTTTCAAATGTGTGAAAACTGTATGTGTCTGGCTCGCAAAATTAGGCATGGCATGCAACATGTGCTGATAGATATGTTGAAAGATCTAATTACGGAGGGATGAAGCACACAAGATCTACAATTGGCAAGTAAGGAAGGTTCCTATTTGATATATTTTTCTTATTTTGTTGGATGGGGGAAGGGGCATTCATAGGGGTCATTTTCTTACTGTCCAATACAAATTAATCTATTATCCAACTTTTGTATTTATCTTGAGATAGGTACTTATATTCTAAGATTTGGAGCATAGACTGTATGACATCGATAAATACCATTTCCATCAGCTACATACCCAAGAGAGACCACACAAACTCTTTTGTAGTTCAAAACTAATAACTAATACTGTTACAGCTCCATATGCTAGGAATGCACAACCATACATAGCCAAGCCACTTGCCACAGTCCATTGACTACTAACATTTTGGTTTGCATTGAAGTGTTGCATAATAAATAATTACCTTATGATGTAACAACTCTCGTACGGTAACAAGTAATGGTATTGATGACTCAAGAGCCTTGCTTCCATTACTGAAGTTTCCAAACAGTGTTAATAATCAAGGCACAGGTATTGGATATGCAAAACAGTTAAAAATGGTAAATATAAGTAAAGGATAATGCATTACTTATCCGAAATTGATTGCAAATCTTCTTGCTTCTCCAAAAAATCAACAATTTCTTCAAGCTTTCCTAAATAGAAATACGATTTGAAAATAATGCTATAGCGCCATATCTGACAAGAGAACTTGTTTAAGAACTCAGAAGCCTCCACATTTTTGGACTGGTTGCTATCAATCAATAAAGGAGAGTTCTTTTCAGCAGTTCCCAAAGTCTGCAGACATAGCTGGATCACCTCTTCATACCTATGGAGCTGCAAAACAAAGAGGCATTGTTCTTATTGTCACTGAAAAGGTAGGTTCATTAAATCTCAAAACAAAATTCGAGAAAACGAATGATGATGTTGCAGACCACAAAAAGAGCTTCTGCTTTCATTTCAAGCAATTTGTCCGCATAGGGGCTTATGGCTAAAGCCCCAGCAATAATTCCTAAAGCACCTTCTGCATCATTGGACGTTCGTTGACGCAAAAGTTCAGCACAATCATTCATACATTCATTGACTTTCTGCCATAGAGGAAACATTAAAGTCAACCACTGTTTCTCCAAGTGTATACAATGCATTTTGTTAAAACCTGGAATTCGAACCCAGCCTTCATCTAAAGATGTTAATTAAGCAAGGAAAAAATAAGTAGTGTTTCGTAGACCACTGCCACATGATACTAAGAGAGCAGGCACAATGGATGAGGAGTGGGATAATGTATGGCAAAGAAACTTCTCCAAGTTAATAAGTTGACATAAATCTGTTTACAAGGGTAAGTAGGAGTATCATTCTAAAGGGGTGGGCTGTGCATGACAACATAGAGAGGATAGTGGGGAGACCATATTTGCGCTCAACAGGAGAACTATTTTCTCCATTATGAATTTAGGCCTAGTGAAAAAAGTATGTGAGTTTGATGATGCTTCTTTAGAGTGTACAAAGTGACTATGGTTATCCTTTTTTTAAAAGTCTATCAGTATAGTGAATGGATATCTTCACAACTGCTCCAGAAAACGATATGGTCCCACCCACTTTCTTTTACGGGCAAAAGCAAATGCGCCTCCGTCCTACATTATCGATCCAGTCCATGTTGATAAACTCACTCTATAAAAATTCCTTCTTCACTTCAAGTGCAGCTATCCAGCTCATAAGCATGCATCCCTTCATTTCCTCTTCTTTGAAGTGGAATTCGAACATCTTTTTAATGTTGGCATTGTATTTATTGGCCATATAACTGTTCGATCATTCTTGATACAAATTTTAAAACTAAGGATGGAAAAGAAATTGCTTCAGTAATACTGACTAAAGCCGATTGGCAATGGAACAATCAATACCTGTGCTTTCTGCAGGCCATCAGAAGCTTCTAGGAGAAGTTTCCGGTCAACACACACATCAGTTCCTGCCTGCAATAACTTCTTGAAATATTGAGCTGCATCTCCAACTTCACCAAGTGCAAGGTAACAACTTCAACAAAAGGGAAAAAAACGGAATGAGAAGAAGATGCAGTTGGAATAAAAGCCAAGACATAAATGCATATACGTCGCAGCCTGAAGAGTACAAAAGAATTATCAGTTAGCAACCTTATTAACATAAATGCATGTATATGTGGGATAAGATTGCAGTACTACCCTCAAAGGCTAAAATATATCTTTCGACACGATGGTACTCAATTTGAGGAAGGAGACGAAGTATGTCCCAAGATTGGTCATGTTATAATGCATTCAAGACACCAGTATTTCCTAGACTAACCCTCCAACTCTTCTCGATGACCTATTTCGCATAACTCCTTCTGTCAGAAAAGCTAATCTGATAAGCTACAATTTGTAGATTGTTTTAAAAAGATATTTTTGACCATTTTTTGGTGTGTTCATAAGATCTTCTGGACTTTTAAAAGATTAGCAACCTTTAAAAGATCTTTGGCCTGGAAACTCTCTTCCAAGAGCTTGGCCAATTGGCCACTCTCACTGAAGACAGTTTCATTTGCTATTAATGGAATCTTTTTCAGAAAATTATTCAGGCTGTTAGCTTCAAATGATTCAACAATCTCGCTGCTTGGCTTGAGTTTTTTTTTTGATTTCGATGTAAATACAAGCCTGAAGCAGTTCACAACCTGAATGAGAATAAATTCGGTGGAGAAATTGAGGATGTAGGGCATAACTTGTTGATGGAACAGTGTACATAAAATTAAAAATTACAAAATGGTCATCAGTTGCTCTACATGCCACTCCGTGGAGATGAAAAAGAGAAAAAATCAAGAGCAGCGAAATATAACGTGGCTGCATGTTAAATCATTTACAAAAATAGTACTCATCATCAGATGGAAATTTCTTGCTATTATCCCAATCAAAAGAAAATAAGGAAAAAGAGGGCAAAAACCTCAAGATTTATAGTGCACATCAGAATATACAAACACAATACCTTGTATTGATACAGAGAGCAGCTATAGCCTCTTAAATGACAAAACAACATGCACACATGACTAGCTAAAGTCAGAGTATACAAACAAGAAATCCTTAGATCAATCAAATATGAAAAACGAATCCTACAGAAGTAATTTAGAGATTTGGAAGTCAAGTGAACATTATCGTGAAACATGCATACAAGCTACAATTACAGTGTGGATAAAACATGAGTTATAGATCTACAGAAAATGTAATCTTACTTTGCAGTTCTGAGTTGGACCCTGAAGAAATTAGGATCAATCTCAGCAGCAGCCATGCAGTCCAGTAATGCTTCTCTAATTCTTCCAAGAGACATGCGAACAGCAGCACGGTTGCTGTAGCATAGAGTCAAGGCCCTAAGGAAGTCTCTAGATGTCTCAGTTCTAGAGACACAATTCATCCCTTGGGTATAACAATCCTCTGCTTTGTCGAGATCCCCATTTGCATAGGCTTGATTTCCCCTATAGCCATATCATGGTCAAAAGAATGGTCATCCAATTGCCAGAAATAGTAAGAAAAGAACAAGTAGCCTCACAGAAAAAGGAAAAAGAGTACCGACACAAGCAGATCAGTTTGCAAAGCAATAGAAAACGATAGATTGCAGCACAGAGCAAGCAGGTGTTTAGATCAAATAGGATGCAAGCAGAAACACAAATATGATATGCACCTTAGTCTCCACTTTTCACAGCCATCTTTAGCTGCAAGAGCAGCAGCAGATGGAGAGGTAAACTCTTCCTTGGTATCTAGGGCTTTATACACCTCTGGATTAGTTCCTTCTTTTCCTTGAGAACTATATGCTTCTTCATTGTGACCCAGCCAATGGGGTAGAGTCACAGAACCTCGAGAAATTGGAGAAAACTGCACTGTAGATGATGCATCAGACAGTCTGGCATTCTTGGTAGAACTGTAGAGATCAGGAACAGATTTCATTGGATTTTTCTTTCTGAGGTGGCAAATTGCAGCTGATGATTGACCATGGGCTGATGGAGAAGCAGAAAATGTGAAGTCTGTTCCTCCACTAATTACTGAACTGGAAGCTGAGAAATATTGAGAATTGCCATCACTATTTTTCCCCTCATCATTTATGCTTGATTTAACTTCAGCTTCTCCATTGACATCTAAATTCTCATTTGCGGACTGGAAACTTTCAGTTTCAACAGCAGAGTCAGATTCTTCAAAAACCACCTCTGCACCAAGATCTTTTTTCTTACTGCTTCTCACATCGTCATCTTCAACAATATGCACGTGTTCTATTGCAGTAACCAGATCTTCATCTATTGCATCATTAGGAAACGTTGACTGAATACCAGTTGACATCTGGTCATTGCCAAGCTGGAAGGATTCCTCAGATGTAACAGAAGGCTCTGTTGTAGCAGAGGGCTCCGCATTTTCCTGATATGGAGAGACATCCATCGGTGAAAAACATTCAGAGGGCTCAGAGTTTCCTACAAAGCTGCTTTCCTTTGGCACAAAATTCTTCCCCAGCCATAGCTGGACGGGAGTAGGTTCTGTCACCTTTCCCTTCCTTCTTCGCGACAGAGAGTCTTTACCTGAGTCCCTTTTGGCAGTAAATTCCAGTGTCTGATTCAAACAAGTAAAAGATTTTCCTTTTGCAGCTGGTGTTTTATTGTCAGCAAAGTCATCGAGTTTGCTACTAAAACTAAACCTATAATTAGTCTTGGTTCCATCCATACAAGGAGCTTGGGGATCACTCCCCATTGGTTGAAAGTTACAGCCGGAAAATGTAAATGATGTTGATGGTGATGAAGATGCTTCAGGCAATTTGGGGTCATCATTTGCTTGGTCTTGAGGAACTCGGCTACCACTCAAATCATTTCCCTGCTTTCTGAACTGAGGGTTGGATTCTGTAGGAGTATATTTTCCTACAATATTGTCAGGCTTAATTTCTGAATGAGTAAAAGAATTAAGGTTATCTGTTTCCGACCCACCACTGATTTTCAACTGTGCAATCTCTTCCAAGATGACAGTATCCATTAAGTCAGTGGTGCTACTGTTTTTACTAAAATTATCCTCCTTAACACAATCTCTCTCTGAGGGATCTTTTATATTCAAATTCTTCATCCTATGAGCAAATGTACTATCTACTGTAGAAACAACAGAAGAAACATTTTTTATACTGCTTTCAGAAGCAAATTTACTATTATCAGAAGCACCAGAAGAAAGCCTGTCTCCATCAAGCTTTCTATCGTCTTCAATGTCTAATTTTTTCAGCTTAATATGAAGTTCTGGTACTAAAGAACTACTGAGCATACCATACATGACGTCATTACTACCGATTCCAACACCAGCCTGATGATTTCCAGTTAATTTAACAGAACCCGTCTCACCCCTTGGACCTTCAATATTCGAATTTCTCATCTCATCATGAACATCAGGTGGCAGATGCCTACCAACATTAACACCCTGCCGAGTCACCGTTCCCCTTGGATGTAAAGTGTTCATGCATTCATTCCCAATTGTCATTTTTCTCATTTCATCAATAATCACATTTCCATCATCATCAGAAATTGAAGGATTAGCACTTTCCACTCCAATCACATCATTATTAGGCCCCTGAAACCTAAACCCACCAGAATCCGAACCACCTGCTTCAAAGCCACACGAAATCCCTCCTTCAAAATCACCAGAAACTGGTCGAAATGGATTGACACCCATATCAAGTTTCCGAGTTTCTGAACTTCTCCCTAATTGGCGATTCAGCTGTCTTTTCTGTTTCATCATGCGTGGCCTAGAAAGATCGGAGGCTTTACCAAACAATTTGGCCTTTTCAGAACCTATTTTAGATAACGAAGGCGAATTAAATTGCAAAGTGGTGCTCAGATCATTCCAATTTGGAAACCCAGAAAGGAGATTGTCTTCATCATTCGATGGATTCATGGGGTATGATAAAATTATTCGACCATTTGGGAAACGCAGAAAGATTCAGTGACGCGGAGATGAACTCGAAAACTGACCTTGAAGAACGTGACCCCTGGGCTGTGCCCTCATGCACCGGCGTCTATCAACGTCGGCAACATGTGTGAAAACGACTAATCAAATCAGATGGATGTGATTCACTTTCCCTATCTGTTTCTTAGGGATGACGGTTTAAGAGATAAGTTCTCCTTCGATCTGGTGACTGATGAGCAAAGTTTGCAACATCCAACCATGAACAACCCTTTGCTTCTCTTCCTTGTTTTGTATTCCTTCTCTTATTTCCAAAAATATTTTTAACGGTAATTTGACCGACTCCTTCAATTTTCCTATTAAAAAAAAAGAAATTTATACAGTAAGTTAATTTTCATTGAGGAGTTTTACACCGAATAATTTACTGGTTTTTTCATAAAACGATAAATATTAAAAAACTATACATATTTATTTAAATTATGGAACATCCAATCAATTTTATTTATATTTAATTGAGCAAAATTGAAATAATTATAAAAAATAAAGTAAATACATATATGGTTCGCCCTTAAATTCAAAAACTAAATTTAACATAAGATATATATTTTAAAAGTATGGTAACAATTACATTTCACATTGTACAAATGTTATTCCAGATGTATTGACTTTGATGTTTATAGCATATTTTTTAAATAATTTAAATAAAACATAGATAATTTAGTTAGTTTAAATAATTGAGAGTCACTCGTTACGTTTCTTTTCTTTTTTTTTTTTTAAGATATTTCTCAATAATGTCGATTAATTTTCCAATCATGTATTTTACAAGGTTTTAGATTTTTGCAGTAAAATTCATTGAAGACTAAAATATTCGAAATAAAATATATAGTTCAAAGAACATGGAATATGAGTGATTAAAATATTACATAATTACAATTTTGTACAAAATAAATGGTATAATATTTATTTTTAATTTATTTTTAATGATACTTATTTAATTCCCACCCACTTATATTACTAGTTTTCTACCACCCATAAATAACGTAAGATCTTTATTAAATCAATTTAATCCCTAAACTTGCTCTTTCAAACAAGCTTATACTCTAAATACTCTTTAATAAAATGACTCAAGCCAAATAGCCACAAAAGAAGGGCAGTAAATCAACAAGCCAATGATGCAAGACACTATACGATCGATAGTGGATACCTTGGACCCAATTAAGAGGCTCGACTCCATGAAATAGGTTCCAAGCCTAGAGAAGGTCCAAAAGTTTAATGTGGTCCGAAAAGCCAGGTTGGGTGCCCAAGGACATGGGCGAACGACCCAAATGGCTGACTTCGCCCAAGAGGCTAAGTTGGCCCTAAAGGCTCGAGAACCAAAGCCCTCTCATGAAGCCCAAAGAGCAGGATTGGTCAGAGAAATTAATTTCAGCTAGAACTCTCAGAACACACGTAACGTCTGCAACACGCAATTAGCCCTAAAAAGCCCACGTCCTGTGAAACCCAAAGAGGAGGATTGGTCCGAGAAGTTGATTTCAGCTAGAGTTGCCAAAACACGCGTAACGTCTGCAACATGTTGCCTGTACCTAGGACGGCTTTCGATGCATGTGTGATGTGACGTCTGGCAGCGCCCACCTGCACGCACGTGATCTTCTTGACATAGCAGGGCAGATCTGCAGATTTGGTGACGGGACAGGCAGCACACGCAAGGCCAAATGAACGCTTCACGTAGGACCTCCAATCCCTCATATAAGCATTCAAGACATACCTAACGTACATAAGAGAGAGACGGGGAGACTTCACCCAGTATAATCAAAGAACACTTAGAGAACTTTAAATTTCAAGTGTTTTACACTCTTTGTACTCGCTCGGCCGTATAGTTAAAATATGCCTGGACCTTAAATCCCGTAATTTTTTCCTCTCATTTAGAAAAAAACTTCCACGTAAAAATATTGTGTGCTAATTCCTCCCTCTCTCTTTCCTAACACTTACGCAATCTCTTTGGTGTTGCTTTATTTCGGATCCGAGCCCGTACAACGATAGAGGTCCAAGGACACGTCACTATAAGATTAAAAGCTTTAGCATATCATATGGCATATAATTTTTTAATTCAATAACATAATATAAAATAATAATAATATATTTAAATTCATGTTTAATATTTTTCATCAAAAACCTTAGAATTGATTTCTATCACTTAAGCATTAAATTCCACCCTAATGAGAGGCTTTACAAAATTCATAGGTAAGTCGACACTCTCATTATTATCCAAAGAATTACTCATTATTATCTATAAAATATGATGATCAATTCTGTTATTTATAAAATAAAGAGATAACATATCCCTTAAATATAAAAATGTTATTATTTTCTTTAAAAATCAAACTAATTAAGCAAATAACTTTTCTAACAAAATAATACAAGCGTATAGCTCTTAATTATTTCAATAAAGTACTAAATATGTATCACATCACATGGAATAATCCTAAGATTGATACTCAAAGTCCCCCGTTTCACTAGCAGCCCTAAATGAATCAAGAACTACCAATAATTCTGCATTCAGCACTGTTTTTAGGGATGCAGCTTCCCTTTTGTTCAAGAAACAAAGGAGAAAGAAGGATCACTGGTTACCTTTCTTCTCTGCAAATCTAATTGTATCTGAGCAGATGATCAACCTGTAAATCTGCAGCAGGTTCCCAGATTAACAGAGAGAAACCATACTCTCAAGGCCTGTTTCTTTTTTAATTTTTTTTTTGGGGCAAAAACCCTGATTTTGGCATCAAAATTCAACATCCATAACAAGTATGTCAAGCAATAATGCAACTGAATCTAAGGTCAAAGGATGAAAAAAGAATAAATATTCTACATCCATCAGCACCAGATCCCACAGCTTCACTCACCAAGCAGTTTACAAACAAAGATCTATATAAAACCAATTGGCTAAACCATAATGTCCCTCTTAGTACTAATGGATTCTCCACACACATTAGAATTTACTATTCTCAAGGGGAAACGTACACAAGTTGTAGCTCGCCTTTTTAGTTTCTCCTGCTGGGCCTTTTTAGTTTCTCCTCCTTGGTGGACTCCTTGTTCGATCAACTCGGGGTGGTGGTCTGCAAAGGGGAAAAAAAACATAATAACACTTAGCAGTGACTGTCGAAAGGATGACTTGGAACTTGGAAGCCAGGAGAAGTATGCGACAACGGACTATCACGTCTTGAATAATGTTGGTGAGTAAGAACTGCATATATTTGAGCTCGTTGCCCAAAAAATCATAGATTCCACAGAAAACAATCCCCATTATCGTTTCCTATAAAATAAGAACAAAGGCTTCTGTGTTATCCACTATTCATAGTCTTCTTCTACCACCAGCCAGTTGGGATTGAGGGCGGACCACTTACCCGATTAGTTAAGATAGTAAGAAATATGAATGAAGAAGTACAATTAAACACCAGACTTTTACGTGGAAAACCTTTCTCAATCAAGGAAAAAATCACGGGACAATCCGTCCACTGAAACGTATTTCACTATATGAGAGATTTTGGGAACAACAGTAGAGAACAAAGAGAAATCGATGAGCAGTCCTTCACCGTTTTTCTCTTACTCTCCTTTTTTTTTTTCTGCAAAAACTGCGCACCCACATTACATAAACTAGGGTAGTATTTTTCACATAAAAGGACAGAATTAATCCTTACCAATAATGTGAATATTTCCCGTTAGAAACGCCTTCAACATAACCGTCTGAGATCACGTATCTCCAAGAAATCTACTGAGTTGGCATTGTACAAGATTTCCAAGTGGGCGGCCAACCGTAGGTCGTCCGCGCTCTTTACGAACGGTCAACACTCCTGTTGACCGTATGAGAAGTTGCCCTCCAGGAAATCTCCAAAAAAAATCGGTTAACTTAACCGCCAAACCGATTAACATCGAACCGGCAATGTTAACTACCAATCGGGTCAGCTCCCCGTTGACCGTCTAAAACCTTGCTCACCAAATAGGTCAACTTCCCGTTAACCGTCTGAGCCTTGCCCGCCAAATCAGTCTAGTTCTCAATTCACTAGAACTTCTTCACGGGAGTGATCCCCAACAAACTTCTCCTCATGACCGTGAGAAAGTTGGATCCATTAGCCCGGCTTTCTCGCAGCATACTTCATTCTTCCCTCTTGATAAAGTTTTAGTCATCATGTCTGCCCCGTTGTCCTCAGTACTAATCTTCTCAATGGATAACAGACCAGCTTCTAGCACGTCCCTTACCCAATGGTACCGTACATCAATTTGCTTGGATCTCAAGTAAAATAAAGAGTTCTTACAGAAATATATTGCACTCTGACTATCATAAAATACACTGTACTTCTCCTGTTGAAGACCCAACTCTTGAACAAATTTCTTCATCCACAGCATCTCCTTGCACGTCTCTGTAATTGCAATATATTCGGCTTCAGTTGTGGATAGAGCTACACATTTTTGTAACTTTGATTGCCAAGCAACTGCACCGCCCGTAAAATTCACCAAGTAACCCGATGTAGATTTACGTGTGTCAATATCTCCGGCCATGTCTGCATCTGGATATCCCACCAACTGCGGTTTGTCACTTCCAAGACACAAGCATCTCTTGGAAGTTCCTCAAATGTATCACATGATCCATTTTACCGCGGACCAATGCTCCTTGCCCGGATTCGATAGAAAACGGCTAACAGTCCCTACGGCATGAGCTATGTCCGGTCTGGTACATACCAGGACATACATTAGACTTCCCACGGCAGATGAGTAGGGAATGTCTTTTATGTATTTCTTCTCGTTATCCGAGGACGGATACTGATTAGTGCTCAGTTTGTAATGATTTGCTAAGGGTGTGTTCACGGACTTTGACTTGTCCATGTTGAACCGTTGGAGCATTTTCTCCATGTAACTTTCTTGAGAAAGCCACAATTTTTTAGCCTTCCGATCGCGTATGATTCTGACTTCCAAAATTTGTTTCGTCGATCCAAGGTCCTTCATGGCAAATGACCGTCCAAGCTGCTCTAGCTTCTTCATCCGGTCAATATGTTGTCCAACTATCAACATGTCATCAACATATAAGAGAAGAATGACAAAATCATCATCAGTAAATCTCTGCACAAACACACAGTGGTCACGAGTAGTCCGCCGGTATCCTTGGCTGGTCATGACTGACTCAAACTTCTTGTACTACTGCCGAGGAGCTTGCTTTAAACCATACAAACTTTTCTTCAAATGACAGACAAGCTGTTCATTTCCTTTGGCTTTGAGCCCTTCTGATTGATCCATATAGATCTCCTCCTCAAGCTCACCATGGAGGAATACAGTCCAGACGTCCATTTGCTCCACCTCTAAGTCTTGGGCGACGGCCAAGCCCAGTACCACCCGGACGGAGGACATCTTTTCTACCGGAGCAAATATCTCATCAAAGTTAATTTCTGTGCCTTGTACCTTGGCTACTTGGTGTTCTCGTCTGTTTTCACCCGAAAGACCCATTTGTTCTTCAATGCCTTCTTTCCCTTTGGAAGTGTAACAAGATCAAAGGTATGGTTCTCATGAAGAGAACTCATCTCATCCTTCATGGCCTCCAGCCATTTCTCCTTGTCTTCGCCGTATATAGCCTCTTCATAATCTTCAGGCTCACTGGCATCAGTGAGCATTACATACTCACTGGAAGGCAGGCGAACAGATGGTCGTCTATTTCGGGAGGATCGTCTAATGGTGACTTCTTCGGCCGGTTGAGGCATGGCTTCAGTCTGGTCATCATCAGGCACCATGACCTCCTCTCCAGTATCTTCAAATGCCTGAGGACCGCCAATCCGATCAACTCCCCGTTGACCGTCCGAACCTGTCTCTAATACAGGACGAACATCTTTGATACTTACTTTGTCCGTCTATTTATCATTACAATTAGCATTTCTAGCAATATCTTCAATCATCTCATTCTCAACAAAGGTCACATCTCTTGACCGGACAAGTTTTCTGGTGGCAGGATCATAAAATATGTAGCCCAACTCATCCTCTCCATAGCCCAGAAAGACGCATTGCATCGTCTTTGGCTACAGTTTCGTCCTTTCATCTTTTGGAACGTGTACGAATACTTTACATCCGAATACTCGTAAATGATCGTAGGACGGCTCTACGCCCGTCCATATCTTTTCTGCCATTTCACCCATCAGTGGCTTACTTGATGACCTGTTGATAATGTAGGCCGCCGTCCGGAGTGCTTTTGCCCAGAACGATGCATTAAGTTTTGCTTCAGAGAGCATACAACGTACTCTCTCTAAGAGTGTACGATTCATCCGTTCTGCTACTCAATTCAGCTGAGGTGTCTTCGGTGGTATTTTCTGATGCCTAATACCACGTGACCGATAGTAGGCATCAAAGGGTCCCAAGTATTTTCCACCATTGTCACTTCGGACAGTCTTTAGTTTTTTTCCCGTCTGACGCTTCACGAGAGCATAAAACTGCTCAAAAATACCAAGGACCTGATCATTGGTCTTTAGTGGGTAAACTCACAAATTTCTTGAACAGTCGTCAATAAAAGAAATAAAATATTGAGCAACACCGATCAACTTCTCTTTGAACGGACCACACACATCTGTGTGTATGAGATCAAGCAGTCCGATTTTTTGGATTGACGGAACTCCATTGAAAGATACTATTATCTGTTTACGGGCCAAGCAGTGAGGACACGTTTTCATCCTGTCCTCTTTCGTTCCATTGATTAGGCTCTTCCTAGCCAAGTGAGACAATCCCTTTTCACTCATGTGGCCCAACCTCTTGTGCCACAAATTCTCTGTCTCCTTACAGGTTGCAGCGTTTACATCTCCGGCCATGGCACGGACCTCCATCACATACAGACCGGATCACTTTTTTCCTCTCGCTGCAACAAGAGACCCTCTGGTCAGCTTTCATTCACATTTACAGAAAGTGTTACAGTAGCCCTCATCATCTAACTGACCGGCTGAGATGACATTCAAATGAATGTCAGGAACGTGATGCACATCCTTCAGCAGCAGCTTCGTGCCATTATTTATGACAAGAATAATATCTCATTTGCCTACAACAGGAGATATTTCTTTATTACCCATCCTAATTACTCCAAAATCTCCTGGAGTGTAGGATGTATATTGTCCCTTCCGGGATGTGACATGTAAGGTAGCCCCCGAATCAATTACCCAACCAGATTCCAGATCTATCAAGTTTGCCACCTCTCATTGACATGTCAACAGGAGATCCCCACTTGTGACTACTGAGACGGAGGATATTTTCTCTCCGCGTCCTTTGTCACTGTTCTCCTTCTCTGTATTTTCTCGCTTCAATTTGAAGCAATGCTTCTTGATGT